>JANBPK010000861.1:0-124697 GCA_027579435.1 Candolleomyces eurysporus | reverse complement strand
TACATAAGGAACCCAAGCGAGATACGAATACGGGGAGTCGCCCAATTCTTTGCGAAGAGTTTGCATCGCGTGGTGAAGAGAGTACGCTGTCTGAGACCCATCCAACGACCTATTGCCGCGACTAAACACGTCTGTGTAGAAGTGTTTCGCGACCGTCGGAGCGTATAGATCGGGGATGGCCCACATCGTCGCAACGACACTCGAATACCCCGCCGCCAACATCCCAGCCGCGAGATGAACAGCCTCCTCCGAGAGTGTCGCGTCTCCTGTGCTCGTCTGACAAGCGGACAGGAACGCGAACTCCGATGGCGACTGGCTACCCGGATTGTCCTTGATGATTGTCGATAGCTTGAGGAGATCGTCGTGGAGGTGGAATCCACTATGGAGGGGATTCGAGGTGTCCTGGAATGCATGGCATGCGAGGTGGATCCAGTTGCACCTCTCCATGCTCACCATAGTAGCTTCGGTCGTGGCGTTCTCTCCCGCAAGAACGAGTGTCTGTACTCCGTGTTCCTGCGCTTGTGCTTGGATCATGGCAATTTCCGAAGCCGTACCGGGAAGAGAGGGTAAACCTGGAGTGTCCGTCTGGGAGATCAAGGCTATTCCTGTTGACCCGGGTTGATCACGTTTAGAGCGCTTCCAGGTCTCGACCAGGGATGAAATGGTAGGCGTGTAGGAAGAAACAGCGTAATCGCTTAGGCAAACACAGCTTGTGACGTCAGAAGCGTATATTCCGGCTGCGTGAAGGGGTAGGAAGGAAAGAGGTCCGGTTGGACACCACCAGATTCGTCCTGGATTGTCCGACGGCTGTATGATAGAAAGCACAAAGTATCAGCATATGAAACGCGATACAAACAATGGAATACTGACGCTGAATCCAAGATTTTCCAGGATAGGTTCAACGACGCAAGTCCACAATTGCGCGAGGATCTTCTTTAAGGTGTTTTTGGAACCATGAGCTCGAACTAAGGGCTTTATCGCCCGATCAACCAGATCAGCGGTGTCGGTGTCGGCGACTTCCGTGTCCGTGGCGATCGAGCGCGCTCGTATTCCAAAAGAGGACAATCCGTCTTGGATTTCTCGACGCATTTCCTCGGCCATCGCGAGAGAGAAGTCGGTAAGAGGAATATGGACAGGGTCATCGCAACCCGACAGCAGTGCTATAGCATCGCATCGAGTTTTGTGGACATTGATGATGACGACCGGCCCATCCTCTGGTAGGTGGCTTGCGAGGTCTGTGAGCGACGCGGGTTGGAGGAAGTTTTCGAATCCAGGGATATTGTGGGCGGTTTGGAGCAGTTCCTCCCACTCGTTTGCCAGCTTCAAATGCTGAAAAGCTTCATCTTGCGAGATAACCTTCCGTTGAAGTGAAGCTTGTAGTCCCTCCTCCACAGCACTTTTCCGCGAACCTGCCTTGTCCAAGGCCTCCGAGACACTGAGGACTCGCTCGGCCAATTCTTTGTCATATAAACGAAGGTCGTCGACAGACCCACGGAGGTCCATGAGCTGGTTCCAAACCAAACACCGTCCTTCTTCCAACCATTCCACGGCTTTGTCGATTCTATCGAGTTCGAAAGCCGCTGCGGCTGCCTCCAGAGCGAGGTTCGATATATTGGCAAGGGATTCGTGGCGACGTTCGATGGTCTGCTCCAGACCACCCACAACTGACAGAAGTCCGATTGCGGTATCGTATGCTGAGATAAGTGATGGATCATTGATCACAGAAGCAGTGTGGATCCACTCTCGAGCGTTTTCGATGCGCTTCTTGGGTGGGCCAAAGCGCGATTTCGCTGCTCGTTCGAAGTACGACATCGCTTCCAGCAGATGGTCGGTGTTGTTGGTATATGTGTGACTCGTCATCAAGGAATGACCCAAGTTCAAGAGTCGATTGGGAAGCAACGCGGAGGTTGGGGGTGTCTGTTCAATGACTTCCCGGTGCATGGATAGGCAGTTTTCGATGTCCGTGATCTCTTTCGAGATGCGGAATCGCTCTCCAAAAAAAATGCCTAAGTTGTGCACGTAGCCAGTTCTATCTGCCATGGAAGGAAGACGGCAGTCGATGCCTTTGCGTACACACGCGATGGCTCTATCTATGTCGGAGAGCCTTCCAGTATACTTGAAGAGCGTGTGAAGGGTCTCCGCCAGGCTGCCCAGTCGGTATGACATCGATGTACTCCCCTCCTCGGCCATCTCAACAGCTCTCTCCTGAACCGAGATGGCCTGCTCGAGATGGGCAAGGTCATTGGTTGCGGAAAAGTAGCTTGTAAGGTGCACTCCAAAATTGCCGAGATGAACTGGCAGGGAGGGGTCCCCGTTGACTGTTGAGTCAACCGCTCGGTTCCCGCATGCTACGGCTTCCTCGATATCCGAAAGATGCTTCGTGTGATCAAAGCGGAGTAGGAGTGAGATTCCAAGAATGTTGTGGGCCTTGGCGAGGTCTTTACTGCCTTCCCCAGCCAACAGAATGGCACGTTGCGTAACGGTAATTGCCTCTTCCAAATCCACCAGCGCTCCCCTTAGCGTATAGTGATCGATCAGAAAAACGCCCAGGTTGCATAACGCGGACGGGAGACCTGAATCGTTTTCATCAAGTAAGCCGATTGCTTCTCTCAAAAGAGATATGCCCTCTTCCGTGTCTTCAGATCGCCCCATGTACTTGTGCCGAATGTGCAGTAATCCTGCGAGTCGTTCGAGCGATCGAGGCAGTTCTTGCTGATTGCTGGTTCGGACTTGGTGCAGTGTTTCTCGACAGATCTGGAGAGCCTCTTCGAGGTCATTGTATTGGAGAAGGCTTTCGAAACGTTTTTCTAAGGCGAGTGAAAGATTCATCGGGGCTGTTACGTTTGAAGGGTCGAGCACCATCGCCTTTCTGAAAGCTGCAATACCAGTGTCCAGATACGAAAGCCGCTTCGTGACTTCAAAATACGTCAAATAGGCCACTCCCAAGCCGCCGGTGACTTGTGCGAGGGAGGGCTGACCTCCGGCTGTGAAATGAACTGCCCTTCGCTGCACCGCTAACGACTTTTTCGCGTCTGTAAAATCGCGAGTTCGCTCGAAGCGGCTGCGATAGAAGTGCGATAGAGTATCGAGGTTTCCAGGGAGATCCTCATCGCCAATAGGTGTCAGATCGACCAGATCAGTCTGGGCATCGATTGCAACATCGATATCTTCTATCTTTCCTGTGCGCTCGAATACGGCCCCAAAGGCCAGTGCTAGCATAGTGTTCTTATCTAGGCTCCATATATTAGACCTCAAGCGGCGTAAGTTGGTCAGAGAAGGTCCCTCACACTTTCGTGCGGCCTGCACATCCATTGGGGTGGTAGCCACGTCAACGGCAAGTTTCATCGTAGGAAAATTACTTTCAGAGTCGTGTTCACTCGTATGGAAGATTCCTGGGAGATGGATAACCGTCAGAAATTGCTTCAGATATGTCCGATCCCGAGACCTACGTTCATTGACGGCCGTCGTAGCTTGTCTGTACGCAATGAGCTCCTGGAGAAGGATGCTGAAGCAGCCAATGTCACCGAGTTCCTCAGTCTGTGCAATGAACGTTAGACCTGATGTAGATATGGTACTTCAAGGGTATGTCAGCGCATCCAATCTGAACAGCATTTGAATCGGCGTACACAGGAATCGGTTCATCGCACTGCCATTTCAAGGCGGGGGTCCCGTCTCGATGGAGTGTAAGCGTCGTAACGCTTTCATCTTCTTCACTTTCTGGAAGAACGACGAGGTGAATCGTCTCCAAAAGAGCAAGGTCCTCATGATATTCGGTGCACTCCACTTCAAACTCTGGAGTGGGTGATTAGATACTGGCTCACGAAAACGTGGCCGAACCCACTATTCAGGGCAAAAGTCCCACAGCTAAAAACGACTTGGTTAAAACTGGATAGGAGAGTGTCAAGGGAGATATTCACTTACTGCTCTTCCAGGGCAGCATACGTGAATCGGTTGATGATTTCCTCTCGAGGTAAACTAACAGCGCAGGCTTTAGCGAGAGAGTTCACTGAATCAACGATCTGGAAACTGTACCTCCCAACTATATCGATGAAATCGAGAGTACTTTCCGACATGCTGAGCAGACAATGCAAAAATGAAGGGAAAGGCAGAAAGACAATGACAAGGACGGAAATAATGCCGTTCGAGACTCGCCGAGAAACCCGAGGGCCCAATTCGGACACTGAACGTTTCAGAGTTACTTTCACCGCCTTGTAAGCATGTAACGTGCTGCCAGGACACATCGCTCATTTGAATTGATCCGAAGTGGCAGATACTCAAGACTCTTGAAGATAACAGCGAGCTACTGTTGTTAAAATGTTGTACCTCTTTCACCTACCCTCCGCCGACGAGTTCTTGAAGGGAGGCCGCGGCCGGTTCTACGTGCCGAGAGATGAGTCCCACATGTTCTTCGCCATCTGAAGACGAAAAAGCCACAGTAGGGTAAATACCCATGCACATGAGTCCCAGGTTTCCGACGTTGCTAAGCGTTGTCCTTTGACTTCTCAGGGCCGAGCCAGCGTTTGGCCATCAGATCGTTGTTATAAGATGATAAGATCGACTACTCTTCTCCAAACGGCCATGGGCGACGGACTCCTCTCCTCATCCTTCTAGCGTCGTGTTCTGTGCTGAGCAACGCACTCCTCTTTCACTCACCTGCCTCTCTACCTTAGGCTACGTCACTGCAGCTCCGAGTGCCGCGCTCGGAGCGACAAGGAGACCACGCAACCACACCCGCGTTCAGGAATTGGACCCAGTGGTTTATGACTATGACTATGAATGTGACTCGCAACTACTCATATCGAATGGTACTTCCACCTATGTCGGATCTCAAAGAAGATTGGAACCCCACGGGACCCTCTTGCCGATCCTGGCCACCCGGGATGGAGCGTTGAGTTTGGTTGGTATGGCACGACTTCGCTTTCGAGCAGGCGTACCAACTACACTCGATACCTTTTTCGGTATCACATCGAGCTCGAAACTCTTCATATCCATATGCGTGGGACTCCTAATTTCCGACAAGACCTTGGCTGAAGAGTTTTCGGCAGAGCAATGGTGTCGAGGTCGGTTGGAAGACCAAGCTGGCTGACATCCTCGGACCTGAGCTGTTGAGAACGTACAACGAGGTCACCCAGAGAGGAGCGACAATCGAGGACTTGTTTGTACATCATACCGGGCTCTGATATCATCTAACCCCACTAAAAACCCGCTCCAACGTAGGACGGCCCAGGACGTTCCACTCCGGTTGAGATTTGAGATTCCGGTCCAGGATGGCCTCATCATTTATTCTGATATTTTCCCAAAATATATCATATTGTGTTGACTCATAGCATATTTTCTCTATAAATCTTGTAATATATCCTTACACAGGCTAGACTGGTACATACACAATTTATGGGGCTCAGCTTCGCCATAAAGCAAGCTCATGTGCCACCGCGCTTTCCTTCGCCCAGCCAATGTGAATCAATGTCGTCGTAAACCTCGAGGTGACAGGTAAGTCTGCAAAGCCATATCCCCATGACTTTTGGATGACCTTCCGACCTCGATTCTTTTGACCGTTACCAGGGCGGGATCCTCTCAAGCGACAATTCCGATGTCGGTAAGCGCAGCCTATGACTGCCAGAGGGTGCGTCAGCTACCAATACAACTCTCAGCATCACTAACCTTACCTCCTTTTTTCGTGGGTGACCAGGCAGTTGCTCAAAACAGGTTCTCGTTCTCCCGCCCATTGTCCTTGACTCCTCTTCTTTGATGGTCTCCAGTTGCGAAGGAAGCGAGTCCTACTGTCGACCGTATTTTACTCTGGATGCTGTATTTAAACTACGAAAAATATCCTATATTGTCCAATCTACATCAGAACTATAAGCGATACAAAGCGAACGAGGTTTCGGTCCAGGTCAGTCATTTCTGAGTACTGGAATGGAGCGAACAGGACCAGCCTCCTCCATCCTAGAGAGTTTCATTTTGAGGCCCATTTTCCGGTTCAGGACGGTCCTGTCTGGAGAACTGAGAGGGCCCTCCTGGGCCATGTTAGATCCCAGCGAAAACCTCATTCCAGCCTCAGATCCCTCGCATCTAAGATATCGAAACTGCGCTATATACTTCAGTGATCTGTGATCAAAACCATAGTTTCAACGAGGACGTAAATATATATATATATTATCGTTATACTTCATAGACTGCGAAATCAAGCAGATTATAAACCAAAGTGTACATAAGGAACCCAAGCGAGATACGAATACGGCGAGTCGCCCAATTCTTTGCGAAGAGTTTGTATCGCGTGGTGAAGAGAGTACGCTGTCTGACACCCATCCAACGAGCCATTTCCTCGACTAAGCACATCTGTGTAGAAGTGTTTCGCGACCGTCGGAGCGTATAGATCGGGGATGGCCCACATCGTCGCAACGACACTCGAATACCCCGCCGCCAACATCCCAGCCGCGAGATGAACAGCCTCCTCCGAGAGTGTCGCGTCTCCTGTGCTCGTTTGACAAGCGGACAGGAACGCGAACTCCGATGGCGACTGGCTACCCGGATTGTCCTTGATGATTGTTGATAGCTTGAGGAGATCATCGTGGAGGTGGAATCCACTATGGAGGGGATTCGAGGTGTCCTGGAATGCATGGCATGCGAGGTGGATCCAGTTGCACCTCTCCATGCTCACCATAGTAGCCTCGGTCGTGGCGTTCTCTCCCGCAAGAACGAGCGTCTGTAATCCGTGCTCCTGCGCTTGTGTTTGGATCGTGGCAATTTCCGAAGCCGTGCCGGGAAGAGAGGGTAAACCTGGAGCGTCCGTCTGGGAGATCAAGGCGATTCCTGTTGACCCGAGTTGATCACGTTTGGAGCGCTTCCAGGACCCAGACAAGGATGAGATGGTAGGCGTGTAGGAAGACACGGCGTAATTGCTCAGGGATACGTTTTTTGTGGAATTAGAAGCGTATATTCCGGCTGCGTGAAGGGGTAGGAAGGAGAGAGGTCCAGTTGGACACCACCAAATTCGCCCCTGGATTGTCTGAGGGCTGTGTGACAGAAATGACCGTTTCGACGATACTGAACGATACCGTATGATCCTATACGACAGCTCTATTTTCGGTAAGGATCGTTAGGGATCGTAACATGCCGGAGCGATTTCTCACTGGGTTTGGACGGTAAGCACCCAATTGCATAGTATCTCAATAAAAAAGGACTCGGAATCTTAATGAGCGGGACTCGCAATCCCAAAATGATCAATGCACACCTTTTGTATTGATCTCACTTCTTTTGATCCTGTGTCATGAAGGGCAGGGTGGTTGGGGGTTAGTTGATCATCAATCCAGAAGTTTGGGTTGATCGACACAGGTTTTTTAATTTGATGATCTTAAGGTACTGTACCAGGACTTCGACTTAGGCACCGGTCCCTAGTATTTAATCCTAGTTCAAAATCAAAGATCCCCCACACCTCGCCGACCTCCCAACAGTCGAAGCTGGAGCTCGGGCTCGGTATTTCCAACCTAATGGATATTCGGCAGAGCTATACGTCTGTGGGGTCTGTAACAAGCCACAACCTCGACAATGAGTCCCTTCACGCTGAATGCCGCCCGAGATTTTCTGAGGAGCCATTCACAGAACTCCAAAGACGGGTGGAAGGCTTAGAAAAGGGGATCGAAGCCATGAAACAGGTTGTTACTCAGAGCTCACTGGTATGTCATAACTTGTCGTCTCCAAAGTTGTGTTCACACATTTGCTCTCAGAACCTTCAAGAAATGAGATCAGAGCTGCAGGCCCTGCACAATCAAGCGCCGGACACTCCTCCACCTGTCAACATGTATTCCCGCTCAATCACCATAAACATGGATTCGAACAACACCTATAATTTAAGCAATTCAAACTCGAACAATGACCACTTGATTCGGAGCCGTGACCATCTGGCTGGAAATTCGTTCCAAACTCGCAATTCGGATCCGGAAGGAATTTTACGACAATTGATTGCAGAAAAGCAGGGAAAGAATCTATTTGAATCAAGTTCTCGTAAGTCAATGATCGAGTCTTAGGCCCTGGCCGGATGCCAGATGAGATGGCCGCGGCCATCTGAGATTTGATGGGTCATGTGAGGGATTGATGGCGCTGTTAGTACACATTTGGACATGTTCGGGTCATCATCGCGCCTCTTAGCGTGCTCTTTCTCACACTCATTCTACCTATACTCTGTAATTTTTGATATTCTACACCATGAGGAAGACGCGGAAACACAAGTGAATACTCACCAGGGCACTTAGGACAAAGAAATCCTCCTAGATCATCTTCTCCAACACCAGGTCGGGCTGCGCATGGAGGCTACAACATCCAGCGACCAACCGCGTTTGATTCTGATGCGATATGGTTCGGAAAAGTGAGACCATTTTCGAACACATGAGAAATTGAGCATGACTGCCGGTCGCCCCGGATCGCTGTGCCGGCATCACATGACCCCATCAAATCCCAGCTGGCCGTGGCCATCTCATCTCATCTGGCATCCGGCCAGGGCCTTAGTACAAAATCCTCAGCTTCTCCTTTAGCACCGCACTCACCCGAGCCTCGCGCCGCATCCGATGACGATCACGGACGGAGTCCAGATACGCGACCTCCAAGCCAACAAGCGCGTGCTTATACGCAGGATCATCCTGCTGATACCACTTTCGATCACACTAGCCCTGAGGAGCCAGTGCCATTGAGGAGAACCTCCCTCTGGCGATTTCTGATGCTCGTGTTTTCGCCATGAACGTCGGTATTCTTGCTCTATTCTGTTTGATAAGATTCGGAGGCATTTTCGCGATCTGTAGGGTGTATGTATATTTGTATATTAGACTCGGTGCTGACTATGACCACTCACTAATTATTTCCCTTGCTCCACACATCTACCGTGAAGGGGAAGACCACACTCCTTTGTCTCTATCCTTGTCTATACCTTTTTTNGCCCTAGGGCATCGTCTGGTAGATTTCGAGTGGGGTTTGATTGTCTGTCGGGCAAAAGTCTACGTTTGAACCGCCTGATGCGAGAGCACATTCGATACAGTCTCGCACCTGAAGCTGCACGAAAGCGTGCACAAGGATAAAGGTGGTCCGTTGTCAAACTTATCACTGTAGATAATGGGCGAAGGCGGGGAATTGATACGTTCCTGGTCCTCCTGGACAATTTGCCACCCTAATTGTGTGGCGTTTGGAAAGGATGCCTGCGGGATTTCAACCGAGGAACAAGGGAGGCCGCCAGCAGTGAACAACCGTCGGATTTCGCAAAAATTTGAAGAGGGAGTGAAGACACTAAATTTGGAGCGACGACGAGCTGAGATGTTGCCGAAGTGAGCAGCCTTGATTTCTTCCACAGACGGCCCTTGATTGCCCTTTGGTCACGATCCAAACGTTAAAGGGCAGAATCCCTCGAATCCTAGTGACGTCGATGGGCTCTCTCTGCAGGCTTCAACCCGGAGTCGACCAAAGACAGGCAGGAAGTAATCATATTCGAGTCGGGAGTCAGCAGCTGCTGGGAGCCTGAGTGATAGAAATGGCCAGCGAATCGCAAACCCGCGGATGCGGGAAACGACGTCAGAATGAGAGGAAGAGAACGAGTGGTATTGAGGGACTCCCAGCAAATGCTTGAATCGTAGAGAAAGGGCCTAATTGTGTGATATTAAACACCTCAAAGCAAACGACCTCCATCATCGGGTGAAGTGTTGCGTGAGTGTCATCAATGTCGAGGCCTGCCGGGGTATACGCCGAGCTGATCCTTGGCACGACCCTCTGCGTTGCGTTCAAAGGGATTTCGGACCACTCACCAAGGCATCAACTGCTAAGGTCACGCAGAATGATCCATCGGGCGCTGCCAGAGGGTGATCGAAGTCGCGTTGCAGGTCGTCATGACGGAGCCTGTCCCATATACTTGGTGGACATTCGACGAACCATCCTCGAATTTAGCCCGAGTACCGAGTGGTTGGCCAAAACGCGGATTTCTAAGCAATCGGCCAACGCACGCACTGACCAATACGAGCTCTTTGAGACGGTCTGACTGAGAACAGAACAGGAAATCAGAACAGAGACTCTTCAGTTCAGACCGCAGTGCACTCACCCAATCGCAAGGAAACGATCCAATCCAATCCGCCTGAATTTGCACTAGGTTCTATCCTCTCTTTTTGGCTCTGTTGGGGCTCACCTTTGTCTGGTCTGCTGACAAGGTGAGTTCGATAAGCGAATCAACATTACTCAAAGAAGGTATTGCGCGAATTGTTGCTTCCGCCATTCCCTACAGAAGGCCCTATTGTGGGACGAGTCAAACCGCAATCCATGTCAGCCCCCCTTATTCTTTGTCTACACGGTAATTCCGTTCAGATCCAGCGGTCGCGGGGCGGGGGAAGAAAGTTCGGGTCTGCACAGGTGAGTGCCGCGTGTTAAGGCCAGCCGCCTTTTCCAACGTCATCCTCCGGCCTCGGTGCCTTTCCACTGATTGCCGAAACGTCAATCTTCCCCAGTGGGCGTGATCGTGACGAGCGGGCCCATACCATCGTCTACCAGCAACCATATCCTTCCTTCCACCTCAAATTTCTCTCAATTCTGTCCTATCACCGAGCACAAGCTCACGCCTCCATATATGTTTGAGGATCTCAAATCTTTGATTCATCTATTCTACACCAACGACCCTCTCAACCCTCCGAAATCGCAACCATTCGAGCGGAGCTAGTCCGCCAGGACGCAGCCATCCTAAAAGCTCCAGCACCGACTACGCAACCTCGAAGTTGGTAGAGAGAAATACGCCTCTCTCCTCTCCCCCTCCGCCAA
The DNA here is from genome assembly GCA_027579435.1 of Candolleomyces eurysporus. Classification (NCBI taxonomy): domain Eukaryota; kingdom Fungi; phylum Basidiomycota; class Agaricomycetes; order Agaricales; family Psathyrellaceae; genus Candolleomyces; species Candolleomyces eurysporus. Next base: position 113,915 of record JANBPK010000861.1, on the reverse strand, counting down.
AAACCACTTCTAATCCACTTGCTGGGCGATATCTTCGCCATCGTCTTCACACGCCTACACTTCCAATTGTACGAACGAGAACTCGGGTCTGGTTATAAAACCAGCAGCGCGGGCGTACGCGAGAATGTCAGCCGCGCCAGGTCCAAGCTGATTCAGCTCTGCCTGGTGTGTAGGGCATGGAGACATGCGCTGCTTGATCCAGGACCTCTCCTAGAGCATCTGGAGTTGGATATGATCAACCGGACGAGCGGGCTAGGCCAGGGCGGTGGGCCCTATAAAAAGATGGTCACAAAGCTGGAGTTTTCCCAATGGAGGGCAAGAGGCCATGGGACCTCCTCGCATCGTTCTTCATCCGCATTGACACAAACGCCAGTGGTGCGTCCGACCCCTTCAAACACTTTACTTCACTCCGCCTCTCACTCCCCGAGGTCTACGAAGGGATCTCATGGGACAACGAAGTCGAGGATTCCGAGGTACCAGACCTTGGAGCGCCCTTTGGTTTCTGCCCAGACACCCTTCTCGGAGGGCTGACTCAGTTTACCGTAACACAATGCGATCGGACAGTCAGTGCCCTTCTCGCGCTGTTGAGGTGGCGTACCAAGGTGGAGAGTCTGATGATTGGGGATGCGAGTCGGGATGGGGATAATGACGACGAAGAACCCTCGTCGAATTTTTTATCCGAGTTGGTGGATAAAGGAGTTTTGCTCCCTGTACTCAAGGTTCTGCGACTCCGGAATGTCGATCGGAACCATATAGTGTACTAAGGTTCCTAAGTACACCGAACGTGGAGGAACTGGATATGGGATTTGCGAGGGTAGAAGGGAGTGCGGAGGACGGTGGAGATGATGTCGAGGATCCGGAGTATAGCTTCCCGGATTGTGCGCAGCTCGAGAGGTTTATGAAGTCGTTTGGGGAGAGGATAATGAAGGAGGTTGAGGTGGCTAGGCCTAAGGCTAACCGCGAGCCCGAGCTTTCCAAGTCACCCTCCATTCAAAGCGGGAAACCGTCCTACAGACTCAATTTGGCTTATTTCGAAGACTCCGCCCCCAAATCTATAAATCTCGTCTAAATCCCTGACCGCCATCCTCCTCTCCGTACCCCCATCCACATCTCACCTCACCCTCGATTCAGTTTATTCCGATCAACTTCATTCAAGAAACTCCAAGATCCACTCGAATACGTCTCAGACCTCTTTCAGAAACCCCAAATCCTCGAACTTCTTGATACCGGGAGAAAGCGTATGCATACCCCGGATATCTACGAGTTCGTGGTAAGTAGACGAATGTTTGGAAATTTTAATGTTCCGGAAACGGAAGGTACGGAAGAGCTGAGGGAGTGGAGGATGAGTATCATCGAGAAGAACAGATTGAAGGGGAAGAAAGAGGGAGGGGAAGAGGAGGTTGGGGCGTCCAGACCGGCTTACATTTTGAGGATGGTCTATGGGATTAATGTCGGTGTTAGGGTCGTACGTGCCTGAGGGAAAGTACTCAAGCTAGTATGGCGGCCGTGAGGTGGTTGATGACTGTGTATGTGTTGATTTATTGAAGACCGAAATCGAGCCTGATACTCGCTCCGTTGGTTTGCGCACAGGCCCAGGCACAGTAGCTACACTATCCACATACACCCTTCTTTCGTTCAACGTTAACCCTATTCATACTGGGCCCAAGAATACATGTCTGAAGGCCTTAAACCGTTATCCCACCTTTCCCATTAACGACCCTCTCAACATTCGAGCACTTGGGGCTGAATATGATCAACGACACGAGTTGGTTTGGGGAGGGCGGGAGACCATTAAAAGATGGTTCTGAGGTTGAAGCAGCCCAGGGTCCTTGCGTCGGTGTCGAAAGCATAGACCTCCTCAAGTCGTTCTCCATCCACCTAGCTAGCGAAAAGCTCATCAGAGCGTAATACGACGACGGCAACATTCTTCTTATAGAACCTTACCACTCTCCATCTCCCGGTCCCTGCATTCTACGAAGGACGACGCCGGCGCCACGGGGTGCTGAGTCATTTTAGTCTGCTTACCAATATTTTGTACGTAGAAAGTCGGATAGATAACAGATAAGATAACGCCCCCTCCGTCTCCCCTCCCTAGGATCCTGCTCCGAGTCCCTGGAAGTGACGCTGGGCAGGAAACTGTATCGAATCCTGGTAAATCAAATATCCGCCGTACCTCACTGATTCTTCACTGCCGGAGCTCGGGCTCGGTCTTCACAGCTCAATGGATATTCTGCAGAGCTTTTCTTCTGTGGGGGTGGGGTCTGTTCCAAGCCAAAACCTCGACAATGAGTCCCTTCGCGGAAAATCCCCCTCGAGAATTTCTGAGGACCCACTCACAGAGCTCCAAATGCGATTGGAAGGCATGGAGCAAAGGATCGAAGCCGTGAAGGAGGCTGTCACTCAGAACTTACTAGTATGTAACAGTTTGTCGTCCTCGATGAAGCTGTGCTCACCCGTTCTCCCTCAGAATCTTCAAGAAATGAGATCAGAGCTACGGGACCTGCAAAATCGAGTACCAGACAGTCCTTCACCTGTCAACATGTATAGCCGTTCAATCACCATAAACTTGGATTCGAACAACACTTATAATTTGAGCAATTCGAATTCGAACAACGACCATTCGATTCGGAGCCGCGATCACCTGGCTGGAAATTCAGTTCGAACTCGCAACTCAAATCGAAAACAGACGCCGCGAGAGTCAAGTCCGGAGGAACAGCAAGAATCAAGTCCTCGTAAGTCAATCACCGGGTCGTTGACCACACTCCTACGTTTTGATCTTTTTGTTTACCTTTTTGCCCCGGGTTTGCATTCGATAGATTCCAGTATGAGCTTTCATTATCTGTTGGGTACACGCATACGTTTTAGTGGATATTCTAATGCAAGAATACATTGGATATAGTCTCGTACCTGGAAGCCGCAGAAAAGGCACGACAGTTGATAATTTCCAGGTCTTCCAGAGCAAGCTGCCACCCTAATTGCGTTACATTTGTAAAATACACCTGGATTTCGAACTGAAGAACAAGGGAAGTCGCTAGCGTGAAGCACCGTTTGGATTTCGCGAAATTCGAACAGGGAGCGAGGCAAGGCTCTAGATTCAAACCGAGAACGAGCTGGGATGTTGTTAGGGTGAGCAGTCTTGATTTCCTCTACAGACGACGATTACCATTTGGGAACGATCTAAACGCTGAGGGGCAGTGTTTATCGAATCCCAGTGGCATCGATAAGCCGTCTCCGCAAGCTCTTACCTGAAGTCGACTGAAGACAAGGGGTAAGTCATCATATTCGAGTTAGTAGTCAGCAATTGCTGGGAACCTAGGTGAATCGCAAACCAGGGGGACGCAGAAGACGAGAGTAGGTGAGAATAGAAGGAAGAGAGCGAATGGTATTGAGAGATTCCCAAAGAACGCTCGAGTCGTGGAGAAAGAACCTGATTGTGTGACATTGAACACCTCGAAGCAAACGAGCTCCACCATCAGGTGAGATGCTGCGTGAGTGTCGCCAATGTCGAGGCCCTCCCAAGATTTGCAAGTTCGGAGGGCTCTTCAGGCTATACGCCGAGTCGATCCTTGGCAAGACCCTCTGCAGCGTTGAAAGGGCTTTCAGAACACATAAATCACTCAGGTCAAGCAGAATGACCCATCGGGCGCTGCGAGAGGGTTGCCGAAGTCGCGGTTGCAGGTCGTCGTGGCTGAGCACTTTGCACATAAGCGGTGGACATTCCAATTTAAAGTGGGGTTGGTCAAAACGCGGGTTTCTCTCTGGATCCAAGGTTCTGAGACTTCGAAATCTAGGAACCAAAAGCAGACGAACAGTTTCTGCGCACGTCGAACATAGAGGAACCGAACATCGGCTGGTGAGAGCAGAGGATGGATAATTTCGAAGATCCAGAGTATAAGTATCCGGATTGTAAGGAGCTTGAGAAAGGTTCTGGGGTCGTTTTGAGAGAGAGGTGGTACTGAAGGAAACGCGAATCTGGAATTTCCAAAGATATCCGATCTTCATCATGTGAGTGATGAGTGAACTAGTGACGAGTGAACGCCTCGTCTAACTTTCACTTCCGTCCTCTTTGCTCTCCTCTGAGTATGTCGAACCCCAAGTTGGATTTGATGTACTCCGCGTCTACTTCGTTCAAGCGACCCCAAGATAACCTTTAACACATCACACCAGCACCTCCAGCTCTCCTCCGTAGCCGCCTCCTTCTGAATCTCCAAGTCCTTGAACTCCTTAATATAAAGTGTGCGTATGAGTATGAGTCTTTGGGTATGTATAATCTACACAGAATGGAGAGGACGGAAAGGTTGATGGAGTTGAGGGTGAGTACCAACGAGAACGGCAATCAAAGAGCAAGAACGGGAGGGAAGAGGGGACTGGAACGTCGAGAGCGGATGATGTATGGAGTGAAGGATGGATGTGTCAGGGTCGGACGCGAGGGTGCACTAGTTAGGCGGTCATGAGGTTGCCGACGATGGTGTACTTCGTGTATATTCATCTATTTCAGAATGAAATGAATTGGGCTCCCCCTCCTGCTTACGACGGGTTGTGGGATAGAAACGACTGTTGAGACGCCGGTAGGGTGAGAGCCTGCGGTCGGTATGCACGTTTTGGACGTGTCGGCGTTTAGCTTCACCGATACACTCTGTCTGTCGATGAGAAAGAATTTGAACGGGTTGCTACTCATTCTTATTCTTATTCCACCGAGGATGCTGTAGACAGCGTTGTCTCCAATCTCTATTCTTCTAATTATAACTTTACCCACCACTGGGCGTCGGATTCTTTCCCTTTTGAGTCCGTTTCCCATATCCCACCAAAATTCTATAGCTTCGAGATAAGATAAAGTGTACCCAAGAAAGAGGAGACTTTACACTTACATTGTGTGTAGGGCGTGTAAAGCTCGGCTGTACTAGACGGATTTTCTGCAGTGGGTCCGAGGTCGGTGAGTACATAGATTGTCGTACACGTACTCAACTCGAGTACGTACGTATAGGTCACCACGGACGAAAATTGGTCTGTAAGGCTGGAGAATGAAGTGGGTCCGGTGGCTGGCATCATAGGTACCGAGCAGGCTCGGCACGTTGGACAGCGAGGATTACACGTATAACACTACCCAACCGATGCGGCTGGGAATCTTGAGCCCTTGTCGACCATGCCCAGAGTGGACTCGGATTACGAGCCGGGAAATGCAAGTATCGTCGTAGTAGAAGTTCGCCAGGAATAATCCTAACGACATTGACATGTCTGTGTCTGTCCAGGCCACCCAAGGCTGGCAGTGCGATGTAGGAACCGCAAGACAACATAAACGTATACTTGGATAGATACAAGATATGTTTACCAGAGACTACCTAGGATAGAAGGCCACCCCGGTCTAACAGCGCGAAAACGAAGGAGGGAGCAGGGTTAAGGCGGACTTAGCCCTGGCCATAGCACTGGGGCAGAAAACGCCAGGAGTGAGATGGTGAAGGGTTTCTCCGAATCGAAACAGGAGCCTCATCCAATTGTTGGTGTGCAGTAGGATTAACGACAGCTCTTTTCATTTAAGTGACCCTGGCCCCCGAGTGAAGGAACCCGGAAGCAAAGAGGTGCTGTCATAAACGTTGACGTTGTATGTGGGGCTATTACCGAGAACCCAACTGTGAGTGAGTGCACCCAAGTGTTAATTGGAGAGTTTACATACCAAGGCTGGCCAGGGTCTGTGCCTGCAAGGCTCTGCGGGTGTACGCGAGATTATATTATGAGGACTCACATGTAAGTAGATAGAACTTTCGCGAAGGCAAATGTCATATGTCTGTCGACGTCCAAGCCACCACATTTCGGCAGTGCGACGTCGGAGCCGACAGCATGATCGCGTACTAGGGCAGATACAAGACACGTTTGCCAGACTACCTAGGATAGTCAGTTATTCCGATCTAACAGCGCGAACACGAATTGATCGAGAAAGGAAAGTGCAAGGGCTTGGAAGGGTGGAGAGTTAGGGTGGAGTTAGCCCTTGGCGCCTGGAAAGAAAGCCTCCTTGATATGGATAGGACAAACATCTACTGTACAATGTCAGGTGTGCAGTGGGATGCACATCGATCAAGTGACTCTGGGCTAGATATCAGATTCTCAGTAGACGATTCGGTGGGGAGAACAAATCGTACAGCCCCAGGAAAGAAGATAAGACAAAGATGGATTTATTGCTGTTGCTGATGGTGACTTCGAGGCAAGTATATGTGCACCTGATGAAGGTCGAGAAGCACACAGCGCGAGAGAGACGGTGTGAGATTAAATAGGAAGAGCGCTGGCCAGAGACTCAGGTATGCTGTTATGTCATGTCGAATACAAATACCAGGCTCAGGATTAAATCCTGAAATACGCACTCCGGAGAGTACGTAGAACGGCCTAGTGGCTGAAGAGGCAGAGCCGGCAACAACCAATTGTTGGTCATTGTCTGATACTTGAATGATGGCACCCGTCTTGTTTCCAGAAAACACAGCAAGGGTACCCACATCATATGGCAGGGTCCGGCTGAGTCGTTGCAGAAATACAAGCAATCCAAGGACAGAACAAGAGGGTCAGTGATAATCAGATTTGTGGGCTCTTGACAAACAAGGTGAGGTGAGGGCAAGCGGGGATACGGCATGAAAATGGCATAATTGAGCTGGCACATGAGGATGATTTCATATGCGAAGATTTGGCCACACATAATGACCTTCATTCTAGGCTATACGAGAACGCATTTCTGCCCCCGAAAGCATACGAGCTCGTTCGCTGTGGAAGGAAGAGAAAAAANGAACGGACCCGGCCTGTAACAGCAGCCGGCAAACAAAGAAATCACCGATCTGGGAAACCTAGGACTTGCCTGGATTCTTCCTTCTTTATACATACTTCCTCATCGTCGCGGACAGCCCGCTCGGTGCTCCCGCTCCCCTTTCTCCACGGCATCTCGTCGTCGACACCGGAATGGCACGCAGGGGCTCTGCGATGACTGTCGTGAGCCTCAGGCTCACGGAAGACGCGGTGGATCCTGGCAGCGGGCTTGCCAGACTGGCGCCCATAGAGGTTCGACCCGTCAGTGACGACGCAACGATAGCTCCTTGGATCGATGTACCGGTGAGTGTTGAACTTCAGGCTGTGGAAGCGTTGGAGAGGTTTCTTTCCAATGGCCTCTGCGTTGGACGTGCTGCTTGAATCTCGCTGACATGGTACTGCTTACAGCCGACGCCCCCACCAAAGACACCTGGACGGACGTTCTTCCCGCACAAGCCCTCGGTTGCATCGCTCGTGCCACAGAGAAATGGGAGTGGCTCATACAGTCGCCAGACCCGGCCGTCAGAATCACAAAGCACGCTGAGCATACCGGATCCAAACAGGAGATCTATCGACGAGAGCGAATCGTTGCGGGCTCCTTTCAACAGCGGCTCTTCCTCACACTCCCTCGAACTGCGAAAATCGAAATCTTCGTTCTTTTCGAGGCTGCGAAACTATTCGAGCAAAAGCAATCTCCACGAATCGGACGGCCAACACTCCGAACCCACCCACCCCTCGCTGCGGGAGCCTGTGCCCCCTCTTCCGACCCCACCCTTCATCAGTTTCGCCAGCAACCATTCGAATGGGTCGTACCTCTCGCTTCCGAGTATCAAGACGAGTTTGGGGAGGAAGGACAAGGGCAAGAAGAAGAGTTCGCAGACACTGTCGCCCCCTGCGCGGACGGATAGCATTGGACCGGAGCATCAAATTAGCCTTGACTTGAACGACATGGACGGAATCATCAAGAAGGATGCCCATCCACACGTTAGCTCACCCAGCAGCGGAGGCTCAGACTACGGCTCATTGCTCCACCCATTACCATCACCTCCCGAGTTCAGCGACCCGTTCTCTCCCTCCAATGTGGCGCGCCAGAAATCCGCCCATTACTACACTCACCGTGTTTCTCCCAAAACACCTCTCCCTCCGAATTATCCCAACGGACATAAAAGGACATCTTCATCATCTTCGGGGAGTAAATCAAGACCCACATGGGTTCCACCGCAGAGTTGGGAAGTTGCGCAGGAGGAAGGGGATCCGGTGGAGTCTCCCGGAGACTCGAGTGCGGATGAAGGAGTGTACAATGCTACTCCGAAGTCGCGGACTGCGCCTGCTACCACCGATAAATTCCCTCATCACTCATCGATCCCGCCGCCGCTCCCGGCAAAGGGTAAACGTCCAAGGCAGCGATCTTCGTATAACACGACGATGTACAAAATCCGGATTTATCGCTCAAATGGGTCTTCGCATCATGCAAAAGTGCCTTACACTAGTACGGTCGCGGAGTTGAATCAAAGTCTACACGAAAATGTTGCCAAGGGAGGGGAACGGGCGGAGCAGCACAAGTTGTACCTGGACGAGGGAGGAAGAGGTGTGTATTTCTTATGTTCAGAGCGTAAGCATGCTGACGACTTCCCCTTCTTTCAAGAACGCCTACTCAATGCGAGTGAGCTGCCGGCTTACATCGTCTTGAAGAAGTTTCAACAGTACGGCTACGAGGCTCAGGATGGAATTGAACAACTGGGAGGCGAAGATTTTCCATTTCTCTTCAAATTCTGCTATAAAAGCCAGTTTCTTGGTCCTCCAGTGAGTGTCTATCATTCCAATTGAGCCACCATCCTGAGCATGCTTTTAGGACGAAGATTTGACTTACGATAACTTTGACTTCATCGACCTAACGGGGCGGAGCCTCCGGACTATCCCAGTCCTTCTCCACCAAAATGCCGAATCGATCATATCGTTGAAGCTTTCCCGCAATCCTATGCTCGAAATACCCTTGGACTTTATCCAATCATGTTCTACCCTTCGTGAACTCCGACTCTCCAATATGGCCATGCAGAAGGTTCCCGCGAGTGTGCGCCATTCAACGACTCTCCACCGCCTAGACCTGTCCTCGAACCGGATACGTAATCTCGAAGATGCGTATTTGGACGACATTCAGAACCTCATGTCTCTATTCGTGCAGAACAACAAATTGGAATCCCTGCCATGGTACTTTGGACGACTGCGCTACCTTCACACCCTCAACATTTCCAACAACAGATTCACCATCTTCCCGAAAGTCGTGACCAAAATGCACAACCTCCGCGACCTCGACATCTCATTCAATCAGATTAGCGAACTCCCAGAGGAGATTGGGCAGTTGCAGTGCCTCGAGCGCCTCCTTCTCGTAGGGAATCAAGTGGTTCGGTTTCCAAATGAATGCAGCCAGCTGGTCAGCCTTCGTGTGCTGGACTGTAGGCGAAACATGCTGTCGGACCTGACGATTGTCCTCATGCTCCCCGCCATACAAACGATCAGTGCAGATCACAACGCCATCCCTGCCCTCGAACTTTCCATTGGACCTAACCTCACGACCCTTGACGTCTCCTACAACGACATCACCAAATTATCCCTCATTCCAGGCCCTATTGGACGGTCCCCGTATTCCCTCACATCCTTAGACCTCTCCTACGCCAAACTCTCCTCCCTTGATGACATTGCTCTCGGCACTCTCACCTCCCTACGGACACTGAAACTAGACCACAATGCTTTCCGCGTGATCCCGGATACTCTCGGCGATCTTAGCTGGCTGGAAACCCTATCGTGTTCCGATAATCAACTCGACTTCTTACCCTCGACCATTGGGCGACTGCAGAAGCTCGAAGTCCTTGACGCTCATCATAACAATCTAACGGAACTTCCCCGGACGATGTGGAATTGCGCTAGCTTGACAAAGATCAACGTTACTTCCAATTGCCTTGGATCATGGCACAACCCACCGGACAGCAACGACTTGGAGGCTGGTGGGGGGAGTGGGGGAGTAGAGCCGCATATAGGAAGGAAAGGTTCCTCGGCATCGACGCTTTCTGTGTCGGGTCTCCCGCCCCTGGTCCATTCGTTGGAGAAGTTGTACCTTGGGGAGAATAATTTGACGGATGACGTCGTGCATCCGTTGATGATTTTCAAGGAGTTGAGGGTGCTCAACCTGTCCTTCAACAAGATTCAGGAGCTACCACCGGCGTTTTTCAGGAATATGGTCGACTTGGAGGAGTTGTATCTTAGTGGGAACAAGTTGACGAGTATACCGACGGAGGATTTGCCCAAGCTGAATCGCCTTTCGACGCTCTATTTGAACGGGAATAGGTTGCAGACTTTGCCGCAGGAGTTGGGGAAGGTGAAAGATTTGACGATTCTGGACGTCGGGAGTAACCTCTTGAGGTATAATATCAATAATTGGGAGTTCGATTGGAATTGGTTTGTCTCTTTCATCAAGTCTTTCCTTTCATTCGCCTCTGACACTTGGTTCGCAGGAATTTCAACAAGAAGCTGAAGTACCTCAATCTTTCCGGGAACAAACGGTTGCAGATCAAGTCCGAGCCACATCGAAGCTCGTCGCACAGGATGAGCAGGGACATGACATCGTTACACCGCAACCAGATGAAATTGGCTGGGTTCAAAGAGCTGACCTCCCTCCGTGTCCTGGGTCTTATGGACGTCACCATCACGACCACAGGATCCGGCGCAATGGTGGACATTCCCGACGAGACCGACATGCGTCGTGTCCGAACATCACTTTCGACTGTGAACGGAATGGCGTATGGCATCGCGGACTCTTTGGGTGGAAACGAGGCACTGAACGTGCTTGACCTGGTGCACGAATTCCCTTGTCGCCCAGGCGAACCTAGCAAAGCCATCTTTGCGATGTTTGGCCGCTACCGGCCACCGAAAGGTCTCCTTCCCAACACCAACCCGAACAAGCTCGCCAAATTCCTTCACGACAACTTCATCAATGCCTTCCTGAGCCAGATGCATACCCTGAATCCGGATCGCGGGGACACAGTACGGGATGTGCTGCGGCGGACGTTCCTCAAACTCAACCATAGCCTCTTCCATTACCTCAACACCTTGAAGCGGAAGAACTCGCAGGCTAGTGCGACGGCGGCGGGTAGCTCATGGCACCATTATGATCCTGCGCTTCAGCGGACGGGGGCCTCAGCGGTTGTGGTGTACTTTGTCGACAAGACGATGTATGTTGCCAATCTTGGACACTCGATGGCTGTGGTTTCGAGGCACGGAGTTGCGACGTGTCTTTCAAGGAAGCATGACCCGTACGATCGATCGGAGACGGACCATATTAGGCACGCGGCTGGGTGGGTGTCGTCGGCTGGGATGGTGAATGATGAGGTCCCGGTATCGAGGTCGTTTGGGCATTTCAATCTCATACCCGTGGTGAACCCTCGACCCGACGTGTTCGTGTGGAACCTGAACGAACTGGACGAATTTGTGATCATCGCCAACCGGGGCCTGTGGGACTACATTCCGTATCAGACTGCGGTGGACATCGCGAGGACGGCGGCGAGTACGGATCCGATGATTGCAGCGCAGAAGTTGAGGGATTTCGCGGTTAGTTATGGGGCGGATGGGAGTATCATGATCATGGTGGTGATGGTGTCGGATTTGTTCAGAGGGTTGAGGTCGAGGCAGCCTACGTTGGACCCCCTTCATTTGCCGGATTATAGGTCGAAGAAGAGAAACGATATTCCGATCAAGGATGGGCTGAGGTTTGCGCCGGAAGTGGAACCTCCTACGGGCCACCTCGCACTCGTCTTCACGGATATTCGGAACTCGACGCATCTTTGGGAAGTCAATCCGGGGATGCCGACGGCGATGCGGTTGCACAACAGTCTGTTGAGGAGGTATTTGAGGGTGTGCGGAGGGTACGAGGTGAAGACGGAAGGAGATGCGTTCATGGTTTCGTTCCCGAATGCGCTGTCAGCCGTTTGGTGGTGTCTTACCGTGCAGCAAAAGCTTTTGGAGGAATCGTGGCCTTTGGAGATCTTGGAGTGCGAAGATGGGAAGGATGTTGAGGACGAGAAGGGCCAATTGATTGCGAGGGGGTTGTCGGTGCGGATGGGTATCCATTCCGGTATGCCAGTTTGTGAACCCGATCCCATTACGCAACGCATGGACTACTTTGGGTCAATGGTGAACAGGTCGGCGAGAGTGAACAGTGCGGCGGCGGGTGGGCAAATCATGATCACTGCGGACATCTTGAGGGAAATCAATGCGAAGGTCACGGAGACGGAGACAGAGTCGGAGTACAGCAAGTTCCAACCTCAGGTGGCGATCGATGGTATTCGAGCGATTGGGGTGGTCGCAATAGGTGTAGGAGAGGTGAAGTTGAAGGGGTTCGAGTTCACTGAACAACTATCAGCTATCTACCCCCTCGGTCTCGAAGCCCGACATGTCCTCCTCAAAGATAAAGATGGATCATCTAATTCGACCGGCTCAGCATCCAGGGTACAGTTCAGCGTTCCACAAACTCAAGAACTTGGACTTCTCTGTTTGCGGCTTGAGGCATTGTCGGGAGGTAGGGTGTTCAAGCCTTTACCCATGCGCAAAGCGAGCATCCAGTCGATAAACATGGAAGAAGAGGAGGGCGATGAGTCGCCCGAGTCATTCATTGCTGATCCCTTGCTCTTGCTACCACCGATGACTGAAGACTCGTCGGATAAGGATCTCACTCTCGTCCTCGATTCCCTCTCAATCAGGATAGAGAATGCGATCACAGGGCTAGCCCAGAGGTTCTGTCCTCCTACGATGAGCAAGGATGAGTTTATGTCGGCGTTGCTGCAAGCGGAGGACTCGAAGGGGCTTGACTCACGGACTTTGGAGTATATTTCATCTTTGCTTCAGAAGATGTCGTAGCCTCCGTTATTCTTTTTTTCCCAATGGACTCTCCCTATTTCGCTCTATTTGCTATCTTACCATCTGCACTTCTTTTCCTTATATATTCTTGACTCACCGCATCGATTCATTTGATTCGTCGCTTTGCGCCATTGTTCTCCATCTCTACCCTCCGTTGCACTGCATGTCCTTCACCTAGATTTCTTTTGTTTCTTTTTGCTTATATATTTGCCACATTCAACATACCTCTCCATAGTTGCAGGACTATACCTATTAGGGATGTAACACCAGCTGTAGTATATTTATAACGAGAACATTTACAACAACCTTGGACTGCCTGGAGAAGTGAAAGGTCCTGGAGCGGGAAAGAGGGCATCGACATGCTCAAGGTACAAGCGACCCCCGCCCAGAGGGTTCTCCAGAGGGCATTCCTGCACCCCGTCGCGTTATAGCACGCCTGATGGAGCCAGTGCAAGGCATCATACCATGGCCGACTCACAAGAGCTGCTCGGGGTTCCCAAAAGTTAACAAGACGTCGGAGACATATGACTGTTTTCACATGTGAGCTGCCACTCATATTTTTTGATCAGGAGCAGCTTTGCACATACGAGCGAAATTTTGAAGACGAACCTGCGATTTCAGTGAACATGAGGTATCAAGTTGCCTGGCACAATGAGCTTTCTCGCGGGACGTGTGCTAGAAAGCTTTTTGGCTAATATTCGATTACGGGAACACTCCATGGTACTACATGTTGGGCGTCCTATGATCTCGTCAAGACGCTTGACTCGTATTTAACGAAGCCCTACGTGCTTGAACCTCTGGATTCCGCCTAATACCAGATCGCCTGCCCTAAACTCACATGTGCTGGGAACACGATCATGTGACAGCTCTGTCTCAATCCCCCGCTTGGCGGCGCGACTCTCCTTTTCTGATCTCTTCCACCGTCATCTCGTCATCCCAGTGCTACCAGCACTACCCAGGCAAAATGCTCAGCCAAAGAGCTCAACCAATAGGCGCTGAAGGCTTTTATTTTCCAACGAAAACACCGATTCGACTCAAAGGGCGAGCCGAAAATGCAGGAGCAAGAACGGTGGGACCGAAGGGCGGCAAGGGTAGCATCTTAAAGACACCCTTTGGACCTGCTTCTACGCGTAAATACCCTCAATTGCAGGCTCTGAATCTGATACTCACGGATGTGCTCAGAGCCCAATCGCCTTTTAAAAGAAGTGCTGGCAACACAGGGCAAAGGTGCTACGAGTAGGCAGGGTCGCCCACTAGGAGATAAGACACCCTTCCCGAACCGAGCTGAAAACTATGCGGCACCAGACCCCTTCATGAAGATGCCAAAGCTCATTCTGGTCGAAACGGATGCCCAGAAGGTTGCTACGCCCGAAATCCAGAGACCGAGTTCGACCAGACGGCATTCAAGATCTATACGCAAGAGTGTGGGCCAGAATTTCGAAACACCAGTGAATAATGGGAGGCATTGGGATGTTGGGGATATTAGTATTGGGTCGCCGGAGGTTCAAACTCAGGAAACGATTCCTGAAGATGATTTTGACGAGATTGAGTATATGGCTCCGAATACGCTAGGTGAGTTCTTTTTACTGTCGATCCTCGTTTCGAACCTCATTGCTATGTTATTAGACATCGCGTATCAACCACCTTTTGACTTTGACCTTCCCGATTATAAAGCTCTTGGGGAAAACTTTAGGAAATACGCCTTTTCTGGGATTCCTTATGACGTTGAGCCTCCAGAACTCGTTTTGCCAGAGGTCGAGCTCCCAGACGATGCGTGGAATTTACTTACCCTTCGCGAGATAGGTAAGGTATCACTGGCTTCTTTCGCTCCCCTACTCACCGCAGCCTTTCATATCGTAGAGGACGACGATCCATTCCTCCAGCACCGACCGTCTGCTTCGAACCCAATTAAGCCTGCGACAGCTTCGAAGGTTGTCCCTCGAACAAGACCTTTGTCCGCCCTCCCTTCATCATCTTCTATTCGTGGCCCGGCTAAAGCCACCAAGGCACGTCCCGCAACGGCCACTTCCACCATCAATCCCAGAGCAGCGACCCGACCTGCATCCACGATCCAAACGGGTGTGCGCCGACCAGCTACGTCCAGTTCAAGCACCGTGATGCGTCCGACAGCAACTGGGTCAAAGATCTCAGCCAAAGCAGCTGTGATCGGTCGGCAGCCAGCGGGCAAAGCATCGCTCGTTGACAAGGGTACCACCATACCCCCCAAAGCGGCCAGTGCACCATCGACTTCCCGGTCCACGCCAACATTTAGAAACACCCAACCGAGTGGCACAAAGCAAGCGCCTTCGGCAGCGGCAGAACCTTTTCTCTTTCGCCCCGTTGACCTTGAGCCACTGGATGACTTCATGTTCGAGGTTTGAAGGCCCATCCTCCATTTTTGTATATTAGCGTTGTGTTACCATTGTTAAGCTTCCTTTGGATATTTTCTTGCTTTTCGTGAATAATGAAAGGGCTGTCTGGACGTGGTAGGCTGGCTCATGGACCGGATTGTTCTGCCCTGACCTGTTATAGTTGACCATTCCAGCGCAGACCATGTCCGGAGGCGAGCTAGTGAGTGGTTCTTCGTTCCTTTCGTTTGTTGACCGTGACTGATCCTTATCTTAGCCACTGTAGGCTTGTTGACGACGACAGACGTCGACTGTATATAAAGGTCGGGGTCATACCGAGGGGAGACCAACCATCATCACACTCCTTCGCCATGTCCTCCCCGAATCCCTCTTCCACCTCTTCTTCCACCCCTCCCACTTCTTCCTCTTCCTCCGCTTCCTCAGCTGCTCCGAGGATCCCATCCATATCCTTGAGCACATTCAAGCTTGAAGCAACGCAATACTCTGGAAGTGGACCTTTGGGTTCGGGGCGGCAGCAGCAGCTAGAGCCTAGCTCGCTGACACCGATTATGCTGGTTCATAATGGCAAGAAGCTGGTGTTCGGACGGGGTCAATTGGCCAAGATGGATTTGAAGGTACTATCTCCTTTCTACTTCTTTTCTTCCTTTTTCTCTGTATCTGACAGTGGCTGATTTTTAGGACGTCATCGTGTTACTGGAAACGTGGTGTCACTATCTCGATGGTCCGGGAAAGTGTACCAAGGGATCTCATCTCCATATCATTCTCCCAGCCAGCAAGCCTGGTGGCGAGAAGGAAGAAGAATGTTCTGCGATGCTGACGAATAACGAGAGTTGGAAAGAGGTTGCGGGGCAGGTCAAGACGGTGTATTTTGCCAAAGCGAAGTCGGAGACGAGCTCGGAGGCGAAGAGTTGGAATACTATTCAATCGGTATGTCAATCATTCTTTCCTCTATTCAGCTTTCGATTGTGCTGACAAGATTGGATGGATGTAGCCTATCAGTCGACCTTTGTTTGAAGTCCTCACGCTCGTTTTGTTGTTTATGATTGTTTTCCTCCTGCTTAACGGTACGCCGACCATCGTCCTCTCCCTCCTCCGATTCGGGTTTGCTGATGGTTTTTGTAGTGCCTTATATCAGACGCTACTAATTGTAATGTCCTGTCATTCGTTGTAGTTTACGTGACTTCGATCTTATGGTATGTCGACCCACCGTTATCACTTAGGCCTCCTCCGACGCTCACAGAATATGGCATAGCCTATTGATTTATAACTTCTCACCCTCGTTCTGTTCTTTATACGTAACGGTATGTCCGCCCCTGCCCCTCCTCCGGCGCTTGTTTATTGACAACCTGGCAGATCTTTCCCCCATAACCTATTGTTGATTTAATACCGGGAGATCTCCCATTTGTCTGCTCGACGAATAATAGCTTCAGCGGCAGTGATAAAATGAAGTCCGTCTAGGAACATTCATATGTTATTCGAAGAGTCCCTTCACCGCATTCAGCTCAGGCTCTTATTGTCTTGGCTTAGGGGCCCAGGAAAACCCATCTACCAAGGCACCCGGGCCCCTTCTTGGGTCTCCGAGAAGAAAGCGCACCGACTGATAGATGCGGACCCAGGAATTCGAACCCCCGAGTCGTTGGAGTTACGTTCGGAGAACTCAGGAACGCTTAGAGTTCGACAATAATCTGAGTCTTCTGAGTCGACCATCTCCCTTGGTTTCGCATCATGGAACTCCAAGAGCGCTCGCAGAAGACTCATTTGCGCCCACTGGTCTGACCGACAATAATCTCAGTCTTCTTGCGAATCGCACACTACTGGATGCTTCGCTTCATATTGCTGTGGAGACTGGAGAAGGCAGCAGAGCCTGAGAGAAGCGATAGTAATATATTGAATCAATCAGATTGGGAAAGTTTATAATTGAGTTTGTCTATATGAAAGCCTCATGGCCTCAGGGATAAGGTACGGGATGCAACTGAACTATCCATATGCAACTCTGAGTGTATGATCAGACTTCCGATGCGAGTCCTTTCTCTTTTTCTTGGTTTCTTACAGGTTCCATCCGATATTCTGCCCAGTTTCCAGGCTACTCTGGGTGGATTCGAGTGTTGCAGGAGATCACTTGAAACATATCCGCGTAATAGCCGACATGTTAGGAATTCTGACAAGAGCCAGCTTAGGAGCGCGCTTTGCATTGATGGTGGGTAACTTCGGTTTCGATGGATGATCATGATCTCTTCCAGTAAATATCATCACCATCATCATGCAGGCGTTCCCGTCGCCGCATTTGGTTTGGGCGAGGTTGTCAACATGATGCATGCTGATTTCCCTTAAAACTGCCGCCCGCCTTTTCACCTCGCTCCCTACTACGTTCCGAAATTGACACGCTTGTCGCAGCCGTACTTAATCTTGTCTGGTTTCGGCCATCGTCATTGCATAGCCTGTTAGACTCTCTCCCTCTCTTAATTCTTGTCCGGCGACCAGACACCGTCCTCGTCGTCTCTGTCTCTTCCTTGCGAAACTATATCGCTTCACGTGCAGCGAGCAACTTACTTTACCTTGTCGACCGGACCTGAGTAACGACATCATGGCCGATGATCAGAAAGGAGGTTCAAGACGACGGCCCTCGTCGGCGCCAAATCTCACTATGCCAAGTGAGATTAGCGAACGCATCGACGAGGAGATCAAGGTGTGCTGCAGCCAATGGCTTCTCTAACGTCACTACTCGTCACTCATACCGTTCATCCATGGTCATCCTAGCGCGAAGCTGTATTGCTGAGGGAAAAGAAACGAAAGGAGGTTCAAGGTACAGATTGCGCTTAACATCACCACTCCTGCTGCTCTGTTACGGCGCAGCAAGTCAAGGAAGCTCACTGATGACGGGTTAATTTGGCAGTTCTACTGCTGGGACAGGCTGAATCAGGTGCGTTCGCGTTTACCAACCTATTAATTGGATGGCATCCCTAGCTATATTAATTGACAATAACGACAACCAGGAAAGTCGACCTTGCAGAAACAATTCCAGCTTCTCTACGCCCAACAATCCCTCGAAATCGAACGTCCAACATGGCGCCCTGCGGTGTACTTCAACATCATAAAAGCTGTACGAATGATCCTCTCAGAACTGGAATACGAGTTCGCCGCACGCACGCCGGGAGACCCTCACACGTCCGACGACGTCGTGAGCGAAATCATCCGACTGCGCACAGCACTGCTTCCAATAGTAGCGATGGAGGACGCTTTGACATCGGAGATCAATGGAGGGGTCTCCATTCCTGGAGGCAGAAATGGCGGTTATGTTCGCTCAGGGTGGCAGAAACTCAGATCCGAGAAGCAGCAGTCCCCGGATTCCCCGACTGCTGAAGGGTCGACTTTCGTCAAGCTACCAGAGACGGCTAGCCTCGCCGCCAAAGCCATCTCAAGATCGGCTATGGATATCAAGGCGCTGTGGCAGCATCGTGCTGTGCAGCACTTTATCAACAACAAGACGATAAGGTTGGACGAATCCGCTGCTTTGTGAGTTCTTTTCTTTCTTTTCTTTCGCTCTGGCGATCCAGCTGGCGCTCTCTCTCTCGTTCGCTAGAAGAATGAATACTGATTAGCGCGACATCTTGCTTGTTTACGTTGACAGCTTCCTAGCCCATGTCGACCGGATATCAGAGCCAGGGTACCTACCAACTACAGGTAATTCAATTGGGCCGGGCGGCGCTTCGCCTCCGTCGAAGGAACTCTAACCAATCGATACAACAGATGATATTCTTCGAGTCCGACTCCGGACTTTGGGTGTTATCGAACACAATTTCTCCGTTGTTACAGGAGGGAAGACGTATAACTGGCGGCTGTTTGATGTGGGAGGTGCTGTAAGTCTCTGCCCCATTACTTCATCTGCGCAAAAAGATCCTGGACTGGAACCTAATCACCTCTTTTTCTCATGGGCGTAGCGGGGACAGGTAATATAGCCTAGTCTAGTACGAGTGAGCAGCGTTGAACTCACGGCTCATCTATAGAGACAAGCATGGGTACCGTACTTTGACGAAGGTGAGTTTGACAGCAGCTCCTTGATGGCCAGGGATCGAATGATCTTGTGTGTCCTGTGATGTTTTATATCACCGAGTTGTTTCTCGATTGACAGTTTGACCGGCCAACTGACCGACTGATGCTTGTTTTGTGTGCACAGCGGTGTCTATCATTTTCCTAGGTGAGAGATGCTGCTCTTTTCGAGGGTCGTCGACAATGGTAATAATACCATGTTTGAACAGCGCCCATCAGCGCTTTTGATCAGGCAAGTCGTGATATCTCTCGTTTACAATCTCTAGGAAGCGAGCTCACTGGTTGCGAATAGTACTTGGAAGAAGACCCGAAAGTCAACAGAATAGACGACTCTCTTCAACTGTTTACGAGCATTTGCCAGAACAAGATCTTCCAAAATGTGCATTTGGTGTTGATGTTGAACAAGGTACGTGTGTGTGGATAACGCTTTCAGACAGATCCGAGTCGTTTTTTNCAGTTCGGTTCTTGGCTGATTGAGTACCCTCTCGATGAAAATTGTGACTGATGACTGACACACCTATGCTTCCTCGCTTGAAAATTTCCTCGACCGCTCGCCCTCCCTCGCGCGCTCGTTCCAATCTAAATAGACTGATGTGCTGAAGAAAAAGCTCGCAGCTGGGCTTAAGATTCGGAAGTAGTAAGTGAACGTTTTATTTTATTTTTCAAAGACTTCGTCTTCTTCGTCTTCTTGAAACTTCTCCACATTTAAATGGTGTGATAACGTTGAAGATCCTTGCTCTTTGCTTCTCAATACAGTTTCGATTTCTCTTCTCCATGTTTCTATTTCTTCCTTTTCGTTCTTTGCTTCCTCTGTTCTCTACCGAAGCTGACACCTTGCAATCCTCAGCATCACAAGCTATGCAGATCGACCAAACACATACGAAGGAGCCGCTTCCTATTTCCGCTCACACTTCATGCACGCCCACCGGAAACATTCTGATCCAAATCGGAGCTTGTACTATGTATGTCCACGTCTTGTTGCTAGGCTTCTGTCGACATCGTTCTTGCGCCCTTTCTCATTCGAAGTCGAACACCGTTCGCTGACCACCTACCGTTTCACAGCATTTTACCTCGATGCTGGTAAGCATCTCGAACCCACTTCGAGTTCCTCAACTTCGCTCTAGACCCAAGTTCTGATTGATACCCCTCCTTCCCGCTGAAAATGATAACAGGACGTCAAGGCAACACAGAAGATTATGATCGACGGTGAGTTGAGAGTGCTTATGATACATCTACATATCACTGACAAGAAAACGTGCTATGCACACATGGTGATTTACATTATTGGCCAATTAACCGGAACCACGGCTACTGATCACGATGACCACGACGACCTCCTACGCTGCAAATGATGATCAACGCGAACAGTTGGAGAATCCATCCTCCAAAAGCATATTAAACGGGTGGGACTCATTTAGACCCTGCTTCACCCCTCCACCTCCTCCGTCATCTACGACCCTTCCTACTACGAACGCTTCCTACGACTACGACCGATGACCAACCGCCCGGCGCTGGTGATACTGACTAGCATCATGTACATACTTATTTACTTCCTACATACTGGATTGTGTTTATAATAATTATACCTGGGTTCGATTTAACATAGCTAGCTATATGTAACGAAAAAGCGATATCGATAGCAGCGGGTGTCGAACAGTGCTGCGATCGATCATCCAAAGGTACCTACGCACCGATGGACGTTCAACGCGGACGACTGCGACTCGAAAGCGATAAGAAGATGAGAAAACGATTATGTGCATAGATAGGTACCAAGAAGGGGGATATTAGTGGCGTGGTGGAACCATGGCTTGCAAGCACCCGTGGCCCGAGGAATGAGTGTGTGGGCCGGTGGAAGAGGTGAGATCCATTCCGGAAGCGAAACGCTTTGCCCTGAGCTTGCATTGGCTTCCTCGTGGTCCCCTGAGAATCCCAAGCCTTGAACCTCAACCCTCTCCTCCCTCATTTCGGTTTAAGCGCCTCCGAGACGGGGCGATACTCGATGACAAGGGTAGATCGGGCCAGACGATAGGCTGAGGTCCATGGGGGAACTTGAAGCGAAGCGGCTGCGAGCACTGTGGGCGATTGGATTGGACCCGTCGATGACCTGCATTCCGGGGAAAGGACGGGTGGTGCATACGCATGGGCATGGGCGCCATGACCGAAAGAATGTTGCATATCAAGAAGGAATAGATAACTTTTGAAAACAACCTCGCAGCCCCTCCATCCATCCTCCCTCTACCTTCCCTCTGCATCTAAACTCCATGCACCCCTCTCCTCCACTAACCCTCATACCAACTGATCCTAGGCGTCAGCTGCCGATGTGACCTCTGACTCTTCAACCCCAACTGAAACAACCGCACCTTCACCCCCCTCTCCCGCACCCTAAACTGCTTATCCACCTTGACGAAATCCGGATTCGAAGGGGACGCAAATAGCCCGATCTCAATATGACGCAGCGCTACGAACTCTGGTTGAGACAACAGCGCATCCAGATCATCCCATCCGTCCAGTTTCTTTACGTCGATGTAGAACTCCAGCCCGATATGTTCCAATACACTGGAGGCCGACGATGATGATTGGATGATGCTTGAGAGGAAATGGATGACCCAGGCCATGGCGGTGTCCACTTCTTCCAGCGTTAGTCGTAGCGACCGCAGCCCGGTAGTGGAGCTGAGATTGAATGATTGCACTGTAAGAGAGCGGGGTCGGGGAGAGGAAAGTGAGTGAGTAACCCGGTTCCGTTCCGAAGAGAGTAAGACAGTGATGGGAATCACTACTACTACAACTACTACCAACGAAATACGACAAGAACTCACCGTCCCAGCACCCGGGCTTCAGGTGGAGGTGTTCCAAGGCCGGTCCCACGGAGACCAACAGCCTCTCCACAATCGAGATATCGGGGAAATGGGCCACCCTCAGCTCGCGCAGCCTTGATAAATCCATCACGTTGGAGCAAGACGACTCCGACGGCTCATTAAAGAGCCACCCGGAAGCGCCTAGGTATCCAAAGGATACAAAGTCGAGGGTGAGGACTTCAAGGTTGACGTTGGCGGAGTGTACTATGGAATCCGAGCATTGATCGCCGCCTTCGACTTCCTCGATAACACATCGTAGCCGGCCGTGCTGCTGCTCCTCGATGCCGTCATCGTCGTTGACTGTGGTGGACGATAAGGAAAATCCTTTTAGCTTCTTGCAGTGCGAGAGGAGGAGTGCGAGGGAGGTGAAGCTTGGGAGGCACCACGAGTGGAGGCGGAGGTACGTTAAGGAGGGCGAGTGGGCGAGGAGCGAGCAGAACGCATTTTGAAATGCCGGCGGCAGGGTCTTCCAATACAACGTGGACGTGGCCGAGAAATCCAGCCGGCGAAGGTTCTTTAGTCTCTTGAACAACGCAAGGAGGCATGGATCTGTGGTCGCCCATGTGGTGGCCGGGACTGTGGGGTTGTTGAAGTGGAAAGAGCTGCCCTCGCAAACCTCCAGCTCCCGAATGCATGAGGCGATTTCGGGGGTGTGCTCGATGGCCGAGAGCAAGCGTTTGCAGCATGCGGATGGAAACGAGGCTGGCCCGTGCATTGAAGCCGCCTTGAGGCTGACCTTTGCAAAAAGGTGGAACCTACTGGCAGGAAGCCAGGCCCTGCAAACGCGAGCGCAGCTCTTCAAGCTGGGGGCATCGTCGTACAACTGGTCGATGACATGGTCTACCAACTCTTGCGGAAAGTTGGTCATGAACATTCTCGGGTCAGCCTTGGACCGCGACGACGAGGACGAGGTAGGGTGCCTGGTCAGGATGGAGTGTGCTGTGAAGGACAACGGCGATAAGTAGAGGACGATAAGTGCTGTTGAGGGCGAACGACGTACAGCCTTAGGGGGNTGGAGGGGAGTCAGTGCACTTTGGGGAGAAGGAGCGACATAGAAGGGTGTGGTGCGTCGGAGTCCCCACAGCCTATAACTATGTATATCGATGCATGTGCACGATGCGGCGCTGGAGGTCACGAAAGACTGGTCCATCCAACACCATGCTGTGATCGATCAATCGATCCGGGCTGGCGGTTTGCTGACTGGTGCCTTGCCGGACGAGAGGCCCGGTCCTTGCGGGCCAAAAGAGGAAGCCAACGCCAGTCGCGTGATGCGGGGAATCAGTTGGAAAGGAATTATTTATTCCATTTGGACGAGAGTTTGGGGAAACACAACCCAGGGCTCTGAATTAAACTGAAACTGACGACTTCTTATCGCCTTCGGTCGGTCGTAATTGGCATTCTCGCTATGACATATAAGGCGCGAAGTCCCGGAGAAGACATCTGTCGACTCTCGAGAAAGCAGGGACGGTGCACTGACGTCTTTAAGAATGTTATCGCAAATGGGTGTTCCAAGTGCTCGAGCATGACATACCATGTTGCAATAATGCGGCTGTCGCCCAGAAAAGAGGGGGACTCCAGAGAATGTACCTGAGGATATCTATTTTCGAGATAACCCCAATCTATCCGATAGGTCTCTCCTCCAAGGCGAAAGCGACGGTGACAAGATTTTGGGCCGTTTTGGGTGTGTTCATTGCCCCATAAATGCCGCCTGGGCCCGGGATGGACTTTTGGAAAAGAACTAAGATATTCGAATTCTTCACACCGAGGTTAAGGAAGAAGGAGCCGGGTCACAGATCGTTCGTTTCAAACGATTTCCATGACTCTACCTGAAACTCGATAATCCGGGTGTCGTGCGGATATGAATCATTGCTCGATATGTCGGCCGATTCATAACTAGCAAAATGGGGCATTTCTGTAAATGCTTTGTGAATTGACAGATGGACGTTCACTGTACCTATCTGTATGGTCGTCAGACAGAAAGACAAACACGTCGGAATTTGGGTGGAATTCAAACGGCCGCACCAACCTCTTGGTAACAAGATGAGCCATCAGGGGGACACTGCTGGTTATCAAAAGTCAAACACGCGAAGTATGAGCTCGTGACCAAGTGTATTCTTCGGTCTCTGAAATTGTGAAGGAGCCGCTCGAGAAGCTGGTGTGAATAGACTCATCAGTGAATAAGCCACCATCTACCAGTAAGAAAGCACCATTCGGGAGAGGCGTCATCAATCGTCCAACTGTCAGACCGCTAGACTTTTGAGACCGAGTCCGTGAACGTCCAAGGGACCTCAGCCAATAGATAAAGAAGCATATTCAATCTTGAAAGACTTGACGGTCCTTGTAGTCTGTTTCTTGGGAACCGAATGCACTTGCTTCAGGCAAGTTAGATGCATGATACCGTTTTTGCCAACGTTCGTGAGCTTCAAGTTGAAAGAAGCCACCCTCTTTCTAACGTTGAGACTAAATATACTGCACATAGTATCTGCGTCGATATTCCGATTCGTTAAAGTCTTGATTCAGCCTAGTGGGAGAAGTGCTTCCTTGAAGCAGGCTTACTCACCAAGTTACGCAATGCGCCCGAGAGTGAGAAAGTCAGTTTGAGGCGCTCCGGCAATGGACGTTCAACGACAGAGGCGACTTGACTTTCCTGATCCGTTTGAAGGAACTGATCCATTCCTTGTCGGCAACCGGCCTTCCTCAGCTCAGAAAGGTCCAGCTTGCCCTGCGACTCGGAGGCCGGTGCACAAAGACGGGGAGCGTTTGGGATGGGGATAAGCTGTATTTTCGACAGGCTTCCGTCAGACATCGTTTCTGGAAAGTGAGTTAGAATGCAGGACAAGAAACAAGAAATGAAACTTAAAAGTATCAATTCAATGGTCAGTGTCTGAGCTGGGGTACGCCTTATCTTATCTGATAATACCAGTGCAACGATCTCCGTCCAATTCGTAGGCGCTCGAAACTTGCCCAAAACTTTGTCAAACAACCTGCCCGCCATCAATCAGCGGCATGCTGCCAACCGGTAAAACAAAAACCTACTAGGTCAAATATAAACGAGCGACGCTCACTAATTTGCTCGTTGCCACGTAGACCCAGCCGCCCTGCAATGAGCAGGCCAAGGGCGCAGTTCCATCCAGCTCTCTATGTCGCCGCAGAGCTGATCGCCATAGTCGGGTACGCGACCCGACCAAAGTCGCGACTCCGCTGGCCGTTCTTCCTTACCATAGCGGCAATTTCCATCTACCTCATCTTCTACACGACGACTGGGAATATCTCGACGGATTATTCGTTTGGAGGCGCCATCACCGCCCTGTTCTTCACGGCGTCCGATTTCTTGGTGCTCAACCCGGATATCCAGCAACAGTTCAAGCCCGTAGCGAGGAGATTGAAGTCGTATAGGGCGAAAGAGAAAGCCGGCGCTGAGGCCAAAAAGGAGGGAGAGGATGACGGTACCTCCAAAGCTGGATGGAAACCCCGCTTTTTCTGGGCCCTAAAGCTCCGTTTCAACCCCCGAGGGGTCGGCTGGACGCATGAAGCACCATTGTCAGCACCGACCGACTCTCAAAATGCGCTGAGCGCAAAGAAAATTACCAGAGGCTCTTTCGTCTTGCGCCGCCTGTTCGAGGGTGCTCTTAATGCAATCATCCTGGACATATGTACAGTAGCAGCAAAGGAGAACCCTTACTTCGCCAAAGGTCGTCCAGAGCTGCTTTTTCAAGCTAGCTGGGCCTGGCGAACCTTGTCGGTATTCCAGTTCGTTGGGATGACGTACTGCGGTTTGCGGATGATGCACTCATTCCTGAGTGCCGCATTCGTTGGGACGAGGATATCGGAGCCGGAGGACTGGCCTCTGTTGTTTGGGAACCTAGGAGAGGCTTATACTGTTCGGAGGTTCTGGGGGTGAGTCTCTGCAATTTCCTCTTCCTCCAACGAGAAATTTAACGGTCCGGACGCAACAGAAAATTCTGGCACCAGCTTTTGAGACGCGTACGTGGACCGCCCTCCCGTTCATCTCCACGACAACCTCCTGCTAACTCCTCTCAAAGTTCCTAACAGCTCATGCGGACTTGATCACATACCGGATACTGCGGCTCCGCCATCGCACAATTCCAGCAACCGCAAGCAAATTCCTCTTCGCATTCTTCTTCTCCGGTCTTTCGCATTACGGCTCGGACTGTATGATTTTGAACAACTGGTCCGGAGGTGCCATGTACACATTCGTGATTCAGGCATTTGCGATTGGGGCTGAAGCTCTTGTTGGGCTGGTTGCCCAACACCTCGGGCGCCCTATCGTCCCAAACACTTTCACGAAAGCGTTGGGATATATTTGGGTGATCTGGTGGGTAGGGTATTCATGGGCGTTTTGGATCGCCCCTGTTGTATCATCGGGATATCTTGAGGCTAAGGATGACCTTGGTATTATTCGGAGTCTCCTGGATATGTATTATGACGGCAAGAAGGCTTAGAGAAGCGAACTCACTCTGTAATTGATGCATGGACCACGATAGACTAGACGGGCACTGTTTACGATGTAAGAGGGCATGCGGTAGAAACCTAGAAAATATAACCTTGTCCCTCAGTAAAAAGCATGATTCTGATTCATATTCACTTCTCTGGCGTTCAAGATGCAGCCGTCCCCGACAACAGATCTCTCGAACACGCCTCCAGTTTTCCGGGCATATTCATGGGAGAAAAATGGCATTCGTCGCTTCTAGGAAAACATCACACTGCAGAGATACTTTAGATTAAAGGCTCGATAAACTATGTTTGTGACACCGTGATAACCAAGCGACTTATGATCGCTCCTAGCAAAGGTTCTTGAGTGAAAGCGATCCGTCATCTAGGGCTGTTGAAAACCAAATCAGCATTAGGAAAACGGAAAGGTGAGGGTCGTCATACCGATGGAGGAGGGGCACTAGACGCGAAGTCAAGATTGACATTCGCCGCCTTCAACTTCTCATTCACAATCTCATTGAATTCTTCCCTCAAAATCGCCTCTCTCCTCTCCTTCTCCTCCTTCTGCAACTTCAAAATTCCTCTCTTTTCCTCGGCACTGATAACCTGGTTCTCCTTCCTCATACGGACTGCGTTCATCCTCTTGTGCCTACTTCCACTCATAACGTAGCCCGAATCTTCGTATTTCGCGATTTGGTCGGAAGTGAGACCGATTTCACCACGACGCGGGATACGAACGTTGGGGTCATCCTGCAAGAAGGCAGCCATGGCAGAACCTTCTCCACGAAGGAGCGCTCCACCGTAGTCTCGCTCGTTCAGGCGTTTCGCCGTGTTGGCTTGCATCACCGGGAGAGGTCCGACCTCCTCGTCAGAATCGGAGGCTTGGTCTCTCCCTTTGCCTTTGGCAGTCGACGTGGAAGAGAGAGTTCCGGAAGTAGGAAGCTGCCTTTCAGATACAGGCGAAGGACTTCGAGGAGGCTGGTGAGAAGGGCTTCGAGTGACAGTTTCGACGCGGGGGCTCCTGCTCCGACTGCGGTCCTTTCGTCGGCGTCGACGTTCATCCTCGCTCTCGCTATCATCCATCCGGCTACTGCGGTGACGGTCCCTGCTGGGAGAGAGAGTACGAGAACGGTTCCGGTGTTTCTTCTCCTCCTTCTTGTGCTTGCGAGATCGTTTCTTCTCCTTGCGCTTTCTGCGTTCCTCTTCCGACGAATCGGTATCAGAGGAATACGAACGTGCACGTTTCGACTTTTTCGACTTTTTGCGTCGCGGAGAGCTGATTCATAGTCAGTATATATCCCGAAACTGAATGAGAACTGAGACGTACAGCGACCGCTCGGGTTGCTTGGGTGAAGGTGGCCAAACATCCACCGTTCTGGCTTCTCGTTCTGCACGACGACTGTACAGAGGAATCAGGATTCTGCTCTTAGAGCATTGAGCCGGATCACATACCTTTCAAACCAATCTGCATTGCTCATGCCGCCATGCGGCCTCCCTCCACCTCCACGGTTCGGATACATGCTCGGACGAGGCTGGTCGAGGTGTGGAGGCGGCTGTCGGTAGTCATCATATTTTGGACTTGGTCGGCGCTCATAGCCTCGATCGCTTTCTCGCCTATCCCTGTCTCTCCTCTCATCATTCCTGCGTTCCCTCTCCCTACTGCGCGAACGGTCTCTGGAGTAATACCGATCTCGCGGTGATGGCGAGCGACCCCTACGTGCTTGGGAGTCTCTAGACGAGTTATCTTGGGGAACCAGGCCCAGTCGAGAGGGGTGAATGGTTGCCATTGAGCGGAATGTGGTGGTAGGAAGAAGAGAGGTCACCGTCCAAAATCCCGAAATGGAAGCCGAGTCAAACAGCGAGACTTCATAGAGAACTTTTACATGAAGTCCTACAGGTCTCTGTTAGTATATCGGTTAGTACACGCGCCTGTCACGCGCGAAAGCTGGGTTCGACTCCCAGACAGAGAGGATTTATTTTTTGATTTTGCACCACCTCGTTATCAGCGGCGCTTGAATGCTCAAATCCTTCGAATCCATAGTAATTAGAGACTAGACACTCAACGCGTTCTCGCATTTTTTCGCCACCAATGCTGCTTCAACCCCCGTGGAAATAACGAAAATCCGTCCGGAAATTGACTGTATAACGGCCATCGGGAGAACCTGGCTCGAACTTCAAATTCCAATTCCATGCCTCCTGAATTGTTGGGACTGCTCCTTGGACTCGTTCTCGAACCGCCGATATACATCGCATTGTACTAATTCACAGAGCTTATTATAGAATGGCCCATCCGGGCGGTCCTGGACACCTTTTCTTGCCTAGCACTGCATGTAATTGGATTTCATCCTGGTACTTGGTCAAAGAGAACTTCTAAGTAACATTGTATGTGCATTCAAAACGGTGATGCCTGCGTACACTATCACAGACTACAACAGTCAAGGAAGGACAATGAGAAAGGTGATCATAGACATAGCCTTTAATTTGCTAGAGAACAAGGAATATGTGTAATGCTCTTAAGAACAATGAAATTGAAGGGAATTATCATTTTAAGATGTTTCCCTCTACCAAACTATCAAATGTTGGCAGAGTCAAGAGAAGAGATGAAACGCCTACAAGAACTAGATCAAACTAAAAGCCACATATGACACTAATGTAGGGCCATCTGTGGAAATCCAAAAGATGGAAATCCTGAAAAAGGAGAGCTCAAAAATAATTGGAAGCATTGAGGAAGAAGGGACGGCAGATTTGTGATATAACAGGAGGATCCAAAAGCTCGATCAAGGAGATTAGATAAGATAAACAAATGATAACACAAATAATTCAGTACGGCCGAATCATATACCGATAATTCCGAAAATGGAGCGTGTGCTCAAAAAGGAAATTGATGTAAAGGTTTGATCGGAAACCTCTCCCCACCGACAAACCTGGACTTAGTGTCCAGGAAAACAAGATATGCATAGTGTGCAGGCATGGAGGGAAATTTATGGGAGGTAAAGGTCCTTGTTGTGTCTTAGTAGTAGGTTCGTCCAGACTTTGCCGAGAGCTCGAGTTCTGTGCAAAGCCACCCCGGCCTATGCCGTCTCCGACTACGCACTTTGGTTCTTCATGCCAGCAAACCGTCGGCTATCCTTCTCCTTCCTTTGATGATTTGTCTCGCATTGGATAACGTGTGGTTCGAGTCGAACCTCTTCTAGAACTCGAAGCGGCCCAAGCCAAGTGCCTTCCGCGTCTTGAAGTTCCCTAGCCCGCCAATTCTCGCAAGTATTTCCACGTTCCCAACTTATGGGTTGAAAGGGACGGTAGGATTGATGGAATTGACCCTGATCCTCGGGCTTCCCGACTCGGAGGACGAGGATTCCTAGCGTAGTGCTTTATTCGGCCGATGAGAGATTGAGAGAAAGGTATGGTATAGTCGCTAGAATAGGCCTTGTGAGCTCACAGTATCCATATGCTTCACGTTCTTGAATGCCATTGAACTGGATACTAGCGGCCAAATTTCACAAACTCTCGCTTCTCTGCGTCTATACCCCTCAGATACATAGCATTTCAAAAGCTTAGCCGTAGGCTTCTGAATAGCAGTAAACTTCTTCGGCATCGTAAGACCACTGCTCAAGAACCTCGCCTTATCCTCGGCCTCCCGTATATCTGGGCACCTGGCGATAACGAAGAAATCAATGTCTCGGGGACGGAACTCCGTAGGAAGACAAAGCAGTTCAAAGACCTCAAGATGAAGTAAATATATATGGTCGTTATCGTGAAGCTGTTAAAACAGGACCAAATCTGTATAGACGTTGTCTAACGTGAGGTGCATAATATGGTGAAGTTCGGTAAAGATCCGTTCGAGACACGATATGTATCTGTCGTGAATCCGGAGTCGGCGGAGGATAGTCGCATACTTGAACATTATCAGGGAGATGAATTCAGGGTACTCGAAAGACAGCTCGAGGACATCGTCAATACTGAGGTCGTACTTATATTGGAAGCTGATATCCAACTCAACCGCCACCCTCCAAAACATTGACTGGAAAAGTTTCCATATGCGTGCATACACCCCGTTCAATCGCAGTTGAGGTTTAAAGATGGCAAGAAAGCGTGAGGGATGCCAAAGGACACAAGTCAAGGGTGTACCGGTCTATTTCATGTTGAGCAGTCACTATTTCCAAAGAGTTTGGAGAGACGTTGCCTGTGAAATGGTAGGAAAGATGAGCTTTGCCAATGAATTCGAAGATTCGAGCTTTGATTGTGCTTCGCGGAAAGTGAAAAAAAAAAAAAAAAANAGAGAAATCTCTCTGTCTGGGAGTCGAACCCAGCTTTCGCGCGTGACAGGCGCGTGTACTAACCGATATACTAACAGAGACGGTGAAGGATCAAGTTCAAGTAGAGACGCCGACGAGAATAATAGACATCTCGGTAAGCTTGCGAACGCACAGAATAACTTGCTGAAAATCTTGAATGCATAAACAAAACATAAACCTTACGCTATAATACACGAATGTGAGTACATACTGCTAGCTAGTGACACGGGAACGAAGATGAGTCGATGCGATGATAATCCGGGACACAGAGAGGGAAGGGAAGAAGAGGAAAATGTCCAAACACCATCCGTTTACAACACCGACTTCTGGAACCTCGCGGCTACTCCATCCTTCACAGCCAAATGTCCCATCAAATCGCTTGTCAAGAACTCACTCGGCCATGTCCTCCTAATCTGGCTCTTCAAATATTCCTTCGCAATCTTCACATCGCCCTCATTCACGCCCTTCACGATGTCCTTGATGGTAGGCAGAATCTTCTCAATGTGGTCGTCGATATACTCCGCAGTGATCACGTCGCCGGTATCGTCTACGCGCAGACCGTACTTGACCCATTGCCACAACTGGATACGCGTGATCTCGGCGGTGGCTGCGTCCTCCATGAGATAGTTGAAGGGGATGCAGCCGTTTCCTCCGACCCAGGCAGCAGTGTAAGCGAGACAAGTAGCGACGTTCTCTTTGATACCCTCAAGGGTAATCTGTCCGGGAACTTTGGTGCTCAAAAGGTCGGCAGCAGCAACCTGAACCTCGGAACGAAGATTGTAGTACTGAAACCAACCCATCAGCACAAAAGAACGACGTCAAAGCACGGAAGATCAACGAACTTGGTTGGGCCCGAGCATGTGCTGGTCGAAGATTTCGCGTGCAATCGTGTTGATGAGGGGATGAGCAATCCAGGTACCGTCGTGACCAGCAGTGACTTCGCGGAGCTTGTCAGCGCGGACCTTGGCCATGGCGACTTCGTTGGCTTTGGGGTCGTCCTTGATGGGGATTTGAGCAGACATGCCACCCATAGCGGCAACTTTGCGCCTGGAGCTTCGTTAGAAGGGTTGCATGTGATAGCATTCTCAAAGGGACACACTTGTGGCAGGTCTTGATGAGGAGACGGACATAAGCGTCCATGAAAGGAACAGTCATGGTAACGTCCTTGCGATCCGGTAGGACAGCAGAGCGGTCGGCACGGCGCTTCTTGATGAAGCTGAAGATGTAGTCCCATCTAACGGAAGAGATAAACCCAAATTCGGAGCTATAACAACATACGGCTTACCGTCCACAGTTCAATCCACTGGAGTGATTCCTCAGCTCGAAGAGGATCTCTTCCATCTGGAAAGCAGCGGGGAGAGTTTCGATAAGAACGGTTCCACGGATCGTACCCTGAGGAAGGCCGATGTATGACTGCGAGAACACGAAAATGTCATTCCAAAGACGAGCTTCGAGGTAGTGTTCCATTTTGGGGAGATAGAAGTATGGGCCGAATCCTCGCTTGACGAGCTCCTTGGCGCTGTGGTAGAAGAAGATGGCGAAATCGAAGATGGATCCGGAGACGGGGATGTTGTCAATGGTGACACGGGGCTCGTCGAGGTGCCATCCTCGAGGTCTGAGAAAAGAGTTAGTGAATAAGAGGGAGCAAGATAACTCGAAAGCGTACCGAACGATGAGGACAGCTGGGTTTTCAACAAGCTTGTACTTCTTTCCTCCTGTCTCAAAATCAATCTGGCGACGAATTGCATCACGCAGGTTGACCTGTCCGTTGAGCATATTGGCGAAGGTGGGCGATGAGGAGTCTATTCAGCCAGACAATGATGAGTTGTCTGTGAAACATACGGCGACAACAACGCGTACCTTCAAAATCGGCCATGAAGGTCTTCGCACCACTGTTCAAAGCATTGATGACCATCTTCCTGTCAGTGGGGCCGGTGATCTCCACTCTTCTGTCTTCCAAGCCAGGAGCGGGTGGGGCGCATTGCCAAGAGGGCTCCTCACGGACGGCTTTGGTCTCAGCTGGGAAGTCAAGGGCAACTCCAGAGTCGTAACGGCGCTGAGCATCTTCACGAGCAGTCAACAAAGACTGGCGAGTAGTTTCAAAGGTTCTATGGAGAGCAGCGAGGAACTTGAGTGCGCCCTCAGTGAAGAGCTCGGCCTGAGCCTTTGGGGCGACGTTGGAATGGACCTTGACGCCGGGGACGGTGACGTTGGACATGGTAAGGACGACGAGGGGGGATAAGAGATGGCAGTGGTAGAGGTAGGAGGAGGAAAGGGTGGTGGCCCGAGCTGAATTTAAGGGAACTATTTAGCTCGGAGCTGGAACGCATTTCGGTGCTGGCGTCGTTGGTTCTCCTCCAAGCTTGGAACACCGTTTTGGGTCGGCTCTCCGCGAATCCGCTTCCGTCACCCGCCATTATCGACGTCACTCATCAAAAATCACATGCTCCTTGTCACTTCATGTGAATCACAACCCTGCAAACGTTCCTGAGGGTGCTTTGACTCTTTGAGTCTCTCATGCTTCAAACATTTGATCATAGGGGAAAGCTACCCGTACACAGCTAACGACAAGTAGACCATCTGAAAGGAGAAATCACCCTGCCCGCCTTGTCGGAACTCCATAGTCACAGATAGCTCCGGGTTTAACAAAGCTCAAAGATACTCCCGAGCCGTACCAATTTCATGCGATCGGCTGTCGAATTGGCGGCATCTCAGCTGCCACAAGGCGGACGGAGCTTCGGTGTGTCGTCGGCGACGGACCTCGTTGGCTAGATCCGCTGAACGGAGTCATGGAAGAATTCATCCGTTTCGTGATAGGTAGAGCTTCCAGGTGTATTCCGGGCAGGGAAAGTGAGAGAAAGTGGACAAGATGGCATCGAATGGCACAGGGAGCGGAGATGAACTCGGACTCCTCCCCGACATAAATGGTATGATAAGCCGACCGGGTCAAGTCCGAGCCTTGAACCATGAGTTCGTACAACTGTGTGAGTGATATTAGAAAGGCACGGGTCGCCAGACGCACGGCACATTTTCGATTGGGCGCAGTTTACTCTGCGCTCTATATCTGCCCAGCCTATTCGAAAAGCAGACGCAGAGTTCAAATTCGTGCTATTAGCAAACCTCGGCATGGTTCTCAAGCCTATTAATAACTCGTTGACCTGCTTCCCAAGAAGTCAAAAATATTGAACTCCGTCCGTACGCACGGGGTGTACACTTCACCTTTGACCGTTGCAGACACGCGACAGACAAAGCCATAAAATACGCTATCTCGGAGTACATGTGTCAGATATGTGAGGCACCCTCACCGACTCCGACCTTCCTTCAATCGCCTACCAGCATCTGTCGCCAGTCCTCCAATTTGTGAGCCAAAGGCGGCCTGAGAGCTCGCGATTTCCGCCAATGTAAACGTTTCTAAGTCTCGTCAGTTCTAGGATATGGACGAATACAATTGAAAACCCGTTACCTCTGACGCAAGACCTTTAAGTCCACTCCATATTTGATCTTTTTGATAGCACCGGAAGCCAAAGACTTGGGTCCTAAATTGCTCTTGAGCCCTGCGGTATATATAGCAAAGCCTAACATTGAGGACGACTGCTTACCAGTGTTGGGTTGTCCCAAGCCAAGGATGTCCAGAGTCAAGTCAAACTCACTTGGCTCTTCGATGGGTTGACGATCATCGTATGCCCTCCTTTTCAAGGTGATTTTCCATGTGCTATCTCCTTTGGAGAACTGGAGGACAAATAAACTAACTGCTTTGCGTTAAGTAGACGAAGCCATGTGAAAGCCAAGAAACCCAAACGTACATCTCATGATGAATGGATATTCGACAGAGTTTGACAGAAGCATCCGGTCAGGGAAGTTGGGGATTCTGAAAACGACCGATTCTCCCGTGAGATTTATCGCTGGCTCCGCATGGATTCCGTGGGGAAGCGGATCAGGGACGTGTATGAGAGGGTGCCGCCTTATGAGTTGGTACATTGTGTTGCTATTGAGATTGCAACACCCTAACTCGACTTGTTCGCGCGCTTCGGGCGATAAATTTGGCGCGCAATGGTCGAGCAGTTCTTTGACAAGAGGGGGTGGACTAGTGGCGTCTGAACCTGGATTTTTGGCATGAATTATCACCCATAGAAGAGGGGTGCTGCCGTCAATGAACTTCGTTTGAAGGGTTTGCGACAATAGCTCTTTGGAGTTGCTACATAGCTTCAAACACCCATCGATGAGCCTGGATGCGGCTCCAGTACTTCCTTCGTCGTATACCGCAGCACAAAACAGAGAGGTGAGCTGTTGACGTATAGGGTTGGTAGTGGAGGAGAGAAACTCCGGCGCCTATTGGTGACATTGGCTAATGGTCAATAACAGCACCTTGAAGCAAAGAAACCGGACTTGCCTTCGGTCTGTTATCAAATTCCCAATCGTACTCATAATCGTCCATCGTGTGGGAACCCAAGGAACGTAGAGCAAGACCAGGCTAAAGAGAAAGGGATAGCAATCGATTCCATCTATTTGTGGCTTGTATGAGTTTGTATGTTTCTGTGGGCATGACTTTGACAACCACCCAAATACTGTCAGAGTCCTCGGAACTATAAATAAATACAAAACGAGGCCGTGAACGAGTCACCTGGTGAGCATGAGCGCAGTAGCCAAATTCACGGTCGGATCCAGGAACAAGGGTTGTATAGGCATCAAAGGCAAACGGACACTTAAGTGCTCGTTTTATGCTGTCTGTCATCCGCTTTTTGTTCTCTGCAAGAAAATGCCTGTTCGGTCCATCTTAAATTGAGCAAAAGGTGAATGTGATAGTTACCGTAAAATTGAACTCTGTGTACATTCACCTTGAAGCAACTTGGTGAAGGAAGCGCTTTCCAGGGATGAACAATGATCTTGTGTTCAAGTCGCATTAACTAATTGCCACTGGTTGTTACAATGAAGATTATACCAAACAGAATTCCTGGAATGTGATTGTTTTAACAGTCTGAGGCCGAGCTGGGAGAATGAGATGGAGAGATGGTACTTACGCGAATTGACATGCGGATCACTGATTTTTCACAAAATCAACATCTGGTCGAGGGATAGAGGAATCCTGATAGAATTCCATCATTGAGTTTAGAGCCAAGCACCCGAAGAGCTTAGCGGAATGCCAAAGCTCACACAGGTCAAAATGCCTTGGTGAACTGGTGCGAAGCATCGGCCCATGGCCATTGGCCACAGGTTTCAATGGATGTGTTGGGCCAAGTTTTTATTAGTCATGGCAGTGTATTTGCCTCATGCTTCATGTGTGCCTGTGTCGATATTTATTAACAGGCGCAAATGCCTCTGAACCCTCATTCGGATAGGAAACGTGGTTGACACAGTCACTGGAGTGGTATTGTGCACCAATTTTGAAAGGGATGCTTATAAACAGAAATCAAACACAAATAGCTCAGGCAACCGCAGTCTTGAACGATCCAGAAAACAGGGAAATTCGGAAATGAATCGTTATGAACCGCAAACAGGCACGAAACTCAAAATTGGCTTCTGGTCATCGGTCGAAACGAGATGGAAGCCTGTAATTCGTGATGCTAACAGGCCAAACAGAAACCGCCATCCGCTCTGAGGACCTCTCCGAATCGTCAACACCACTCCCAGTTGGTAAGCGCAACAGTCACGGCGAGGGTTCGTCTCTCGTCCAGAAAATCGTCCCTGCACTTCTCATGAGTTCAAAGAAGCCAGAATCCTACACTCATGGATGGACATACCACTCGCGTAGAAAATCTATCTTTAGGACGTCGGTCGGGAAACTTTTGATCTTTGTATCGATTTTCTTGCAATCGGTTGCCCACTTGTCATGACCTTCGTTTCCTGCAAGTTGATTCTTGTTCAGCGTAGATTGGGGTCGGAAAGCGGTCGTTAATACCATAAAGTCGAACTTTATGTACATTCAACTCAAGCGCACGCGGCCGCATCAGTTGTTTCCATGGATGAGCAACCTTGATTTCCAATCGCACTACCCACTTATCGTCGGGCATCGCAGAGAAAACCAGATCGAATATTGTCCCTAAATAGTGCATCTCTTTCAGCGATCCACTTTCAAAGCGACGGGGAGTCAAACCACTCACACCAAGCCATGAAAGGAGCATGGATCTCCTGGGAAATCACCATCTTGTCAATGAACTCAGGAATCTTGATCGAGCACGCGTAACGACCACCCTGCCAAGAACCGACCGTGATAGTGTCGCTACTCTGGAGATAGCCCCGACGTATGAGCTGGTAGAGCTGGTGGTGCCCCTGGACGCAGCAGGCCAATTCCATGTCATCAAGTATCGATCCCGATAGCTCCAAGTGATTGAGCAAGTGGGTGATGAGTGGAGGAAGGGTTGTATCGCTACCAGCAAGCGTCCGGGTGTGGCACAATACCAAGAACAAAGGTATTCTCTTTTCCATGAATCGAGTTTGGAGTACTTGAGAGAGGAGGTCCTTCGATCCTCCGCACAGCTCTAAACACTTCTCGATAAAGGCAGAAGCCCCGTCTTCGTCCGGAGCATTGTATGCCGCATTACAGATCAATGAAATGAATTTGGCGCGAATGGGGTTGTCGAGAACAGTGAGGTCTTGCGGCGTGAACGCGGGGGTCTGCATTTCTTCAGACTTCAGCCGGGAGTACTGAACCAGTCCAAGTGGGGCTTACTGATTCTTTTGTTCCAATCTTAATGCTAGGGCCAGCCATGTCCGTGGTCGTCATCGCATAAGGGTGGATTGCGTGTACTGGATGTCAACGGTAATCAATATCGCCTCGTGCCTGATGTGCGTGTTTGCCGGCCCTCTTTAACACAAGTAAACATTCCGATGTGCTCTGGGAGAGTCCAACGCAGCCATAGAACCAGTTGAATCGAGTAAGTTTACATTCTCTTAAATAAATAACCGATCCACGGACTCACAGACTAGAAGGAAATACAAAGGTTCCACTGTCAGTCGTATAAAAGAGACACTTGGTATAGAGAGACCACCGACATGCTCAATATGTCCGCTCGATATGTACTGACTTTAGAAGACGAGAGAGCTGGTCACCCTCGAAGCAATATCGTGAAGCTAATAGCAGGCCAGATCGCCAAACAAAGGCACCAACCACTCGGGCTCATCTTAGACGTCTTTCCATTCAAGGAGAGAAAGTGTGAACGCAAGCGCCCGAGTTTTGTCGCAGAAATTAGTCCTAAAGGCATCAGTCAATTAAGCGCAAACGAGATTGCCGTAAAACCACAATTGGCGTACCGCAGTCGCAGAAAATCAACATTTAAGCCATCCTTCGAACGAAGCTGCGAGAACTTTCCAGTACGTTTCTCGGTATCTGTGTCCCATTTTTCGTGTTTTGCGTCAGCTGGTATTGTGGAAGCGCACCATTAGTAAGATCTCGAAGTGAGGAATTTAAAAGGGCTGATACCATAGAGGCGAAGCTTGTGCACGTTGAGCTCGAAGGACTGGGGTTCCTGCGCTTTCTTCCATGGACGAGATCTGATACGTTCTACCCGCATAATCCACTTGTCACCCGCCGTCTTGGAGAATGTAAGATTGTATACACTGCCTGAAAGTACATTCTATTAACATAGCTGAACATTAAGAAGCAGTTGGAAGTCAACTGGAACTCACAATATGTGATCCACGTAGCACCGACATCCCTTGCTATCAACATCTGATCAAGGAACTGAGGGAATTTGAAAGCCCAGACTGTGAATTTCAAATGTTCGCTTTTCCTCCATGTGACTGTTGCAAGAGGAGCTATATCGCTGCCTAAATGACGACGTTGACGTAGCAGCTGATAGAACTTGTTATCGCCCCTAGCACAACAGGCCAAGTCAACATCGTCAGAAACGGCGCTCGGCACCACCGGGCCACAATGATCAAGTAATTGTCTGATGATTGGGTGGATAGTCGTAGCGTCCTTCGCGGGTGATTTGAGATGACAAACCACCCAGAAGAGAGGCGTCCTGTCATCCACGAATTTGGTCTGTAAAGTTCGTGATAGAAGCTCTTTCGAGCCACCGCACAGCTCTAAACACTTCTCGATGAAGTAAGAGGCTGCAAGGTCGGTGTCCACATCGTCGTAGATCGCGTTACAGATCAGAGATAGGAGTTTGGTACGAATGGTATTGTCGAGAACAGGCAGTTCTCGCACCGTAGACGCGAGCGTCTATCGTATCCATCTCGTCAGTCTTCAGACGGCCGTACTGAACCGGTGGGAGAGGGCTTACCGAGTCATTCGTTTCAATCTTAGCGGAAGACTTAGCCATGTCCATAGTTGTCATTTCACAAAGGAGGGTTGGAACGCGTGTCCGAATGTCAACGTGTACACAAACAATCACCTCGTGTCTCATGTACGCCTTTGGCGGCTCTCGTTAACACACGCAAACAGCTCTGAGCGCTACATTGTTCGAGGGTCATATGAGACACAAGTTTTAGAATGCAGACGCGACTCTGAGTGTTTTAGTTAGCTTTCTTTGCCAAAGGAGGAAGTATAGACTCACCCATCAACCAGAATCGCTTAGGATGAGGGAGTCTCTCGGAGGAACGAGGGACGGGACCACATATAATTCCATGAGCAAGTGAGCGAGATACCCAGATGATATTAAGCGACATAGAGCCCCGCGAGTACCACTATAAAATCACAGAATCTA
The DNA here is from genome assembly GCA_027579435.1 of Candolleomyces eurysporus. Taxonomy (NCBI): domain Eukaryota; kingdom Fungi; phylum Basidiomycota; class Agaricomycetes; order Agaricales; family Psathyrellaceae; genus Candolleomyces; species Candolleomyces eurysporus. The sequence goes on along the minus strand of JANBPK010000861.1, from coordinate 74,559 downwards.
TACAACACAATACAATGTCAATCCGGGTCGATGCAGGTAGAATCATAGCGTTCATGAACTATCGTCCTTGGACTCAACAGTAGCTTTGCGAGATGGTTTCGGGGAAGCTTTAGCACTTGCGCTCGGGGAGGTCTCTTTTGAAGGCCCTGGGGTGACAACAATAGTCTCTTCGAAGTATGCTTTGACCGATCGCTCGAGCACGCCGAGGAAGCGTTTGCAGGCAATTGACCATACACCCACGCTGACCGAGCCTACATGAACCGTCAGAACAGCAGCAGCACTACGACGTGGCAAGGGTACGTACCTGCTGGCGCAAATGGAAAAGATAGCCACCACGTCAAGGGACCTAGCCAGGTTGGGGGAAGGAAAAACACTGGTTGCCTTCGGTACCACCACCCGATGAATAGGTCGACGCCCGTTGTGAGGACCCAGATTGCTCCGTTGAACTTCACGGAGAAGGCTGACTTTGAAGACGCGATTTCGGAGTCTGAGGGTGCGGCCACAGGTCAGCCAAACGATGGATCCGGGTCATGACGTGGAGTAGGCCACGCACTGAATCGAGACCTTTATCCACGCTCCTTCGTAGTTTTGCCCATTTTGCAAAGTGGTCTTGAGTACTAGTCCTTAGTAGTTCGGATTTGTTGTTCAGAATCTCGGTTTTGAGCGCCCTTTGTCTCGAGGCAGCAGACGACCAGGCCACTCAAAGGTAAAGAGTGTAGGCCTAGTCCCATTCCATTGCAAATTCCACAGGAAATAGAATGCTATACGAACCCACCCAGTCGAGCAGCACCTTTTGACTTATCCATGATATATGCTGCGCTATGAAGAGTATCAAGAAGACTGGGAGAAGAGGAGCCATGGTCGTTGAAGGAATCAAGCTGGGAGGTTTGAAGGGAGCGAAGCGATCGGCCAGCCAATCAATCGGCAAGCTACACCACCTATGCAGCCAAATATTCTCAGAACGCGTAGGTGATCTGAATGTGCTCTAATCCGGACGTTTGTGGAGGCCAGATTCCGAGGCATTTGGACTCCGGTACATTGTACCCCGGTTGTCTGCCAAGAATTTGTACGCCGGTGTGCATCATTTCGGCATCTACGCTTTCTGCTGCCTTTTGATGAGTTTGTCGCTTTTTCCTTTCTCCGATCACCAATACTGACCGCATCCGTTCGCCGGCGATTGCCTTGCCTTTTGCCATCGTCCTTTCGTTCTCTCCGTGACTCAACGGCATCGTCGCCTTTGATCCTCCCCCTTCGGCATCTCCTCGGTGGCTATGGCTGGAGCCTGTCTGCTTCGTTCAGCCATCTTTTCATGGTAGCTCACTTTGTACCGCCTGGTTGGCCGCAAAGATCGTTATGGTCCCGTCTCGGATCCCTCATTTCTATCTCCTTGTCATTTAATTTAGCTTGCTGCGCCTCATTATTTTATTCATCATTCAACCATAGACTGATTGTTCCACCTTACTTTACTGTAGAAATCAGCTTGTAGATGGTTTTTGTTGTGTTCCTAAATGTTATTCCAATAAAACCAGTAAACTAAGTCAAAATGTCTCGGAGGTATGCCACGCAGAGCGTCGGCCCACTTCCTCTATGTATCATATTGTCGGTATAATGAGGTATGAGACTCAGAAGCTGGCTTTCCCTGAACAAGGCCGCTTTAGTGATAGCAACGGGATGGTTGACGCTCCACCTCTTCAGTACATCATCAATGGCATAGTAGCTTAGGTTGGTCATTCCATTTGCACAAAATTCGTTAGCGGACTCAAAGCCGCACTTCACGATGGACAAGACCGGCCGGGGATCGAAATTCGTCAGCGGTATTTCATTTTACATGTCCCTCTTCAACAGACTGCGAGCAAGAGACTAGAGTACCCGTATCTTGCTTTAACCTAGCTCCAATATTATGAGATTCTGTCCGCCCACTGGCTGGGGCCTGTGGCTAGTGTGGCGCTCTCGCTAAGCGCCCGATGGTCACATAAGCAAGCTGTAAAAGGGCACGTTTCTTCCCGCAGGATGGGCTGCGGATCTCTCTGCTCTTTACCTCTTTCCACCGTACACTGAGCGAGCAAGTACAGCACCATGCCGACTACCAGGCGCGATAGAGCTCAGCCTACGGGTGGTAAGTGGCAGAGACAGCTCAAGGGTGTCGTCGACTGTTTAGGATTGCTTACAATCCCCAATAGCTGCTCTTCCGCTCAACAATCAACTGCCAGATCAGGCACCGCAGTTCCGTATGTAGCTCAGCGTTGCCACCGGTCAAGCCTGATTCTCATCGCTCGTGATCCAGACGGCCCCCATTTCATTTGTAACATGGAGGGCCTAGTACTCGAAGTGTCGGATAATAAAGGTACGCCCGCCAACCATGGCACCGTTCAGCCGGTGCCACTCACGATCGACCGTCGGTGAATTCCGTGTGCACAGTTCTATCGGGCATATTTCAGGGTGGTCGTAACCAGCAAGTGCGTTCGAAATTTGACTGCTCCAATCACTTACTTACGAAACTCCCCGTTGTAAACTGCAGTGGTTGATACAACCTGGTCCTCAGGGAAAAGTAGCTCTGGCCTCTTTACAAGATGGAAAGTATCTGGCATCCTCCTATGAAGCGAAACAGTGGAACCAAGTGCGGGGAATGACATTGCAAGATAAACCAGTTGTCAGAGGGACGCCATGGCATTGGGGAATTGTGAAAACCGAGGCAACTTACAGGTATTGTACTCTTCATTTCCACCATAAAGAGTCATAATGACTCATTCTGTTCTTCCAGCCTTAGAAGCGCAGGTCAAAATCGATTAGTTCTTCCCTTTTCCCCATCCCCGTGTGAACTCAAGAGAGTTGCTTCCGCCGCGGAGGAGCAAGAATCAATGAAGCTGCTGGTGCTCGAAAACACCTTCGAAGTTCGAGCAGCACTCAGAATAGGAAAGATAGGAAGATGGGCCTACCGCGAACAGTGTGTATATCATACCGTCGGAGAAGCAAACCAGATTCGGATCTACAACCATCTTGACTCTGTGATATATGCAGCAGTCTCCGATAAATTGGCCACCGGCCTCTCCGGATGCAGTCAATATCCAGTCAAACCAAACAACTGGCAATGGTGGATCAGGGATTCGAATCAGGATGTGCATGTGAGTTTGAATAACTGCATCGGTGCTCAGACGGCGGCTGTCTTCGAAGGTCGCGTCGGAAAGGTTCTTCATATTCAGTCTCTCCCTTCAAGGAACGAGTGGGAAGGTGCGACGGCCACACGAGTTTCATATACGATGCAAGCTTGCTTACTTACTTTCTACTCTGCCCATTAATACAGGGATTCAGTCAGTTTTGCCAGACGATGCAAGGTACACAGCGAACGGAGTTGCTAAGGCGCAGCACATCGGCGTCAAAAACAACCTGCAATTCAGCATTCACGTTCTCGTGCTCAGCAGCGTAGAAGGAGGCGCGAGCTCGCAGTACACCATGAAGCCCGGGAAGACAGATTTTTGGCGCAGACAGGGTTCCGAGATCGTTCTCGTCAGCGTAGGCAGTGCCCCTGGTGCCCCTCGCGCGTTTCTAGGAAAGGTCGGCTATACATTGCATATAAATCGCGTCTGATCCTCTCTATGTACAGTATGGTATCTAAGTTGTTACCGAATGTGATGAGATATTCCAAAATAACGGCAATCAAAACTGAGGGAACAGAGATTGATACCTACCGTGCGCATTCACCCGACAATTAGGAAACATCCAATAGATGCGAGAGCTGAAATCTAAAATGTTGATGCGGATCGATGGAGGACCGAGGTGTAGAGGTTAAGCAGGTATCAAACTGACAGTCCGAACGAGGCTTAGCGCCATCCCCTTAGAATTCCATCCACCAATACCCAGAGGGCCGGGTCGAATTGATACCAAAGACCAGTAATAGTATTGCTGGACCGTTCTTTCTGCCTCTCCGGGATGCTATCGCTCCCAGTAAGATTATGAATATTAATACAATATTGACAGGGCTGGTGAGCCGACCCGTTCGAATTTCATGTGTCGTCGCAACAACCGCGCACGAGCCAATTAGTGGTGAGTTGGCAGTAGCAGTGACGAGCTAGGTGCTGTGGGGCAGCAGGTGCGCTGAAGTGGCTGACTCGTTTTACGCTGTAAATTCGGGCCAAACGAGCGGCGGTTTGATTGGTCCCCTCGATCAGCCGGTGGCACCGTAGTGCTCGAACTCTTGAACTTGGGCCAACAAAGAGATCTAAACACTGGAAGGTGACAATGCACACCCCTGTGGGCTGTCAGGTGTCCTCTTCAGATAGGGGAGTTCAGGGTTTTACAGCGTGCAACAGCACTCGAGAAAGGCGATCTCGGCGCCAAATGGGACTGGGGAACATACAGAGATGGTTGTATAGTAAACCTTGAATCCCGAATTCAGTGCATTGTCAATCAGAAGAGCGAGCACTGCGAACACCACTCAGCCAAGAACCGACAGTGTCGCTGCATTGGAGATATCCTCGACGTATGAGCCAGTAGAGCTGCTTGTGCTCCTGGGCGCAGCAGGCCAATTCCATGTCATCAAGTATCGATCCCGATAGGTCCAAGTGATTGAGCAAGTGGGTGATGAGTGGAGGAAGGGTTGTATCGCTACCAGCAAGCGTCCGGGTGTGGCACAATACCAAGAACAAAGGTATTCTCTTTTCCATGAATCGAGTTTGGAGTACTTGAGAGAGGAGGTCCTTCGAGCCTCCGCACAGCTCTAAACACTCTTTCATGAAGGCAGAAGCCCCGTCTTCGTCCAAAGCACCGTATGCTGCATTACAGATTAATGAGATGAATTTGGCACGAATAGGGTTGTCGAGAACAGTGAGGTCTTGCGGCGTGAACCCGGGGGTCTGCGTTTCTTCAGACTTCAGCCGCGACCAAGTGGGGCTTACTAATTCTTTCGCTCCGATCTTTATGCTAGGGCCAGCCATGTCCGTGGTTGTCATCGCATAACGGTTGTTTGCGTGTACTGGATGTCAACAGTAATCAATATCGCCTCGTGTCTGATGTGTGTTTTTGCCGGCCCTCTTTAACACAGGTAAACATTGCGATGCGTTCTGGAAGCGTCCAACGCATAGAGCCAATTGAATCGAGTAATTTCACATCCTCAATCGAGAAATAGATCCACGGACTCACAGACTAGAGGGAAATAGAAGTATTGTCAATCGTATAAAAGAGACACTTGGTATACAGAGACATCCATCGACACGCGATCACACTCGATACGTACTGGCTTTAGGGGACGAGAGCTGGTCACCCTTGAAGCAATATCGTGAAGGTAGCAGCAGGCCAAATCGCCAAACAAAAGCACCAGCCACTCGGGCTACTCTTAAACCTCCTTCCATTCACAGAGAGAAAGCGTGATGGCAAGCGCCCGGGTTTTGTCGCAGAAATTAGTTCTAAACCCATCAATCAATTAAGAACGCGGACGAGTTTGACGTAAAACCACAATCGACGTACCGCTGTCGCAGAAAATTAACATTTAAGCCATCCTTTGAACAAAGCTGCGAGAACTTCCCAGTACGTTTCTCGATATCTGTGTCCCATTTTTCGTGTTTTGCGTCAGCTAGTATTGTAAAGCGCACCATTAGTACGGTCTCCAAGTGAGGAAAATACAGAGGCTGATACCGTAGAGGCGAAGCTTGTGCACCTTGAGCTCGAAGGACTGGGATTCAAAGACTTTATCCCATGGACGAGACGTGACACTGCGTTCTACCCGCATAATCCAGTTGTTACCTGGCGTCTTGGAGAACGTGAGATTGTGTACACTCCCTGGATATATATTCTGTTAGTTAGAGGCCGAACGCTAAGAAACAATTTAAACTCGCAATATGTAATCCACGTCACGCCGACCGTGCCTGTTATCAACATCTGATCGAGGAATTGAGGAAATTTAAAAGTCCAGACTGTGGATTTCAGCCATTCGCCCCTTTTCCATGCGACAGTTGCAAGAGGAGCAGTATCGCTGCCTACACGACGATGTTGACGTAGCAGCTGGTAGAAGTTGTTCTCACCCCTAGTGCAACAGGCCAAGTCGACATCTTCAGAGACGGAGCTCGGAACCACCGGGCCACAATGATCAAGTAATTGTCTGATGATTGGGTGGATGGTCGTACCCTCCTTCGCGGGCGATTTGATATGACAAACCACCCAGAAGAGAGGTGTCCTATCATCCACGAATTTGGTCTGTAAAGTTTGCGATAGAAGCTCTTTCGAGCCATCGCACAGCTCTAAACACTTCTCGATGAAGTAAGAGGCTGCAAGGTCGGTGTCCACATCGTCGTAGATCGCGTTACAGATCAGAGATAGGAGTTTGGTACGAATGGTATTGTCGAGAACAGGCAGTTCTTGCACCGTAGACGCGAGCGTCTATCGTATCCATCTCGTCAGTCTTCAGACAGCCGTACTGAACCGATGGGAGAGGGCTTACCGAGTTATTCGTTTCAATCTTAGCGGAAGGGTAAGCCATGTCCGTGGTTGTCATTTCACAAAGAAGGGTTGGGACGCGTGTCCGAATGTCAACGTGTACACAAACAATCACCTCGTGCCTCATGTACGCCTTTGGCGGCTCTCGTTAACACACGCAAACAGCTCTGAGCGCTACATTGTTCGAGGGTCAGATGAGACGCAAGTTTTAGAATGCAGACGCGACTCTGAGTGCTTTAATTAGCATTCTCTGCCAAAAGAAGAAGTATAGACTCACCCATCAGCCAGAATCGCTTGGGATGAGGGAGTCTCTCGGAGGGACGAGGGACGGGACCAAATATGATTCCACGAGCAAGTGAGCGAGATACCCAGATGATATTAAGCGACATAGACCCCCGCGAGTACCACTATAAAATCACAGAATCTATACAACACAATACAATGTCAATCCGGGTCGATGCAGGTAGAATCATAGCGTTCATGAACTATCGTCCTCGGACTCAACAGTAGCTTTGCGAGATGGTTTCGGAGAAGCTTTAGCACTTGCGCTCGGGGAAGTCTCTTTTGAAGGCCCTGGGGTGGCAAAAATAGTCTCTTCGAAGTATGCTTTGACCGATCGCTCGAGCACGCCGAGGAAGCGTTTGCAGGCAATTGACCATACACCCACGCTGACCGAGCCTACATGAACCGTCAGAACAGCAGCAGCACTACGACGTGGCAAGGGTACGTACCTGCTGGCGCAAATGGAAAAGATAGCCACCACGTCAAGGGACCTAGCCAGGTTGGGGGAAGGAAAAACACAGGCTGCCTTTGGTACCACCACCCGATGAATAAGTCGACGCCCGTTGTGAGGACCCAGATTGCTCCGTTGAACTTCACGGAGAAGGCTGACTTGGAAGACGCGATTTCGGAGTCTAAGGGTGCAGCTACAGGTCAGCCAAACGATGGATCCGGGTCATGACGTGGAGCAGGCCACGCACTGAATTTCTCCAAGTCTGCGAGACCTATATCCACGCTCCTTCGTAGTTTCGCCCATTTTGCAAAGTGGTCTTGAGTACTAGTCCTTAGTGGTTCGAATTTGTTGTTCAGAATCTCGGTTTTTAGCGCCCTTTGTCTCGAGGCAGCAGACGACCAGGCCACTCAAAGGGAAAGAGTGTAGGCCTAGTCCCATTCCATTGTAAATTTCATAGAAAATAGAATGCTATACGAACCCACCCAGTCGAGCAGCACCTTTTGGCTTATCCATGATACAAGCTGCGCTACGAAGAATATCAAGAAGACTGGGAGAAGAGGGGCCATGGTCGTCGAAGGAATCAAGATGGGAGGTTTGAAGGGAGCGAAGCGATTGGCCAGCCAATCAATCCTACACCACCGATGCAGCCAAATAGTCTCAGAACGCGTAGGTGATCTGAATGATACCTACCGTGCGCATTCACCCGACAATTGTGAAACATCACATAGATGCGAGAGCTGAAATCTGAAATGTTGATGCGGATCGATGGAGGCCCGAGGTGTAGAGGTTAAGCAGGTATCAAACTGACAGTCCGAACGAGGCTTAGCGCCATCCCCTTAGAATTCCATCCATCAATACCCAGAGGGCCGTGTCGAATTGATACCAAAGACCAGTAATAGTATTGCTGGCACGTTCTTTCTGCCTCTCCGGGATGCTATCGCTCCCAGTAAGATTATGAATATTACAGTCATTCACCGGCCAGTGAGACACCAAAAGTGACATTGGCCTCGGAGAAATTTTGAGCTGCAGTTTGGGCCAAATTTACGGGATGATTGTGTACACCATATGTATATCTATAACATATGCTGCTTTTGGAGGTCTTGTGTAACATTCCGAGCAGAAATCGACAAATCAGAATGAAATCTCGTTATCATAGAAAACACCGGCAAGTGAGACGCGTCACATCACGCTGATGGCTACCCAAACATGGTTAATCTGATCAGATCAGTCCTCCAAATCTTCATCGATCAACATGCCGTCGTCTGAATCCTCTTCATCCTCCTCCACAGCCTTTGCCTTCCGCTTGTACAAAACAGGTTTGGGGGCAGCTTTTTCAAGTGGTCCTATCTTTGGCTTTGTCCAACGAGCCCGCCGCTTCTCTGCTTTTGCGAGCTTGGATTCCTCTTCCCATTCCTTGACGGCATCCCGATGTTGCTGTCGAATTACCTCGTTCCTTGCCATGCGCGCTTTCTCTGCTAATTCCCATACACGTAGTGCTTCTTTGTGGGAGTCTCGTTTGTCAGCCATATCCTGCTTTGCCTGATCTCGTTCCTTCTTCCTTTCCACCCTTGCATCAGCTGCGTCGATATACATCGGGTCAGTGAGCAGCTTGGGCAATCCATCGTCCATTGCAAGGCCTTTGTCCTTCTTCTTGCGAGTCTCAGCTGCTTGAAGCTGAGAGCGCGCTTCCTTGACATACACATCCTGTAAAACAGAATGTGCCTGCATTGTGACCATATTTTCCTTCCGCTGCCGATCCTGCTGCTCAACCTTGCGCAGTGCTTCCTGGAGACGCCACTCATTCTCTGTAGCAGGTGTAAGGTCTAATAGATGCTGATAGCGCTGTTGGAATGGGGAGATGGTGTATGGTTGGTAGCGTGGAAGCTCGTGCTTGGAGGTGAGTGGACTCCGGCTGACCAGAAACGATGCTGATGTCCCCCGAAGGCTGTTGATTGCACGACGAGCTGGCACCTCCATCTGCGGATGAGGTAGAACATCGCACTCGTCATCCATGCCGCTGCCGCTGTTCATCCCTTCGTCTTCACTCCTAGCCTGCTGTGCAATTAATGCATGGATAGTGTCACTAAGAGCTTGTGTTGGGGATGGCAGAGGAACAGGCAATGACGATGATGTTGATGATGTACGACTGGGTGCCAGCATCATTTCGGTAATCACGTCTGGGTTTAATGGGACCACTCCAGTTGCTCGAAATGCTGAGATAATGTTCTGTTTTGAAAGAGCCTTCATGTGAGCACTTGCATAGACTTTGAGAAAACATTGTTTGTTGACTTTCTGGCCAGTCCGTCGCTCGTATTCGTCGCGGGCCTCTGTCCATGCTGTCTTCAGTGGGCTGAAGATAACGACGTCTAGCCCTTGATAGAGATGCGTTGAGTGCGATGGGTAGCAAAGGACGAGGATATTATTGTCTCGTGCATGCCGCAAAAATCCAGCTGTATAATGGGAGTTATGGCCGTCTACAAGGAGAAGGCGGCGTCGGCCGTTTGCCTTGACCTTTGTTTGACGGTCAAACTCCTTCATCCACTCGATGCCAATTTCGCCATCTGTCCATCCCTTTTCAGAATGCCCCAGCCTTGCAAAGGTCAGCATAGAGTCATTATGGAGACCAGCAGCTGACGTACGATGCCTTCAAGGGATTGTTCTGCTTCCATGAGGTACGATACGTTTTTCCTTTGAAAATCACGGCTGGTGGGAGGTCGGAGCCATCTGCACAGATGGTTACAATTACTGTAATGTTTTCACGGTCTCCGCTTCGTTGTTGCTGCTGTATTTTAGCATCCACACGTCCTAGAACACGTCGCTTCTGCCCTACACCACACTGGATCCCAGTTTCATCCACACCATAAATGAGCTCCGCTGGAATTGGCTCCTCGCCCTCCTCTCCTTCGATTGCTTTTGTGAGCAAGGTAAAATATTCCTTCTTAGTCACTGGGTTAGCTGCCCGTGCACGCTGGTGGTCAAGGGCATGGGACCAGCACGGTTTGAGTTCACCTCGGTGTCTTCCAACAAACCGGTCACCCCAGTTCTGACCCAGCCCTGGAAAGTCATCCCCATATTTTGCAAGGCAGACATCATTTGCATATTCTTCAAGTCTGGAGACATCCCATGGAAAGCCCTGGTCAGCACAAGCCAACGCAAACTTGACAAGGGCCTTCTCTTCCTTGCGGCTGAGCCAGGAATTCTTGTCAAAGTTTGCATCTGCCTGGCTGGGTACTCCATTGAGACGGCGGCTGATTGTGGTCTTGTCGATTGTTATGGGAACTTTATCCTCCTCTAGACACCGCTGCTTGAATTCTTCGGATATTGTACGAAGTCCCTTCCTCTTTTCGCCAGGTTGAAGTGGTCGTGATTTTTCATATTTGTATGCATTGACGGCCCGCTCTGTCCACTTTTCTGTGATTTCTCAAAGCCTACGCTTCTTTTCTTCATTGGACAGAGCTCTTCCTGGCATTTTCTGCAGTTGAAAAAAAGATATAAGGCTGCTGCGACGCGCTCCTATGAGGATGTGGTGGATGCTGATGCCCTATCCCGATTTGGCAGGTGTGATGTGACACCCCGCCCTTATCTCAATCTCATCCTCGTCAGTCAACTGGCCATTCTGGCACCCATGCAAGTTTTTGCATGGCCGGATCGTGTTCTGTAGCCTTTCCAAACCTATTTGCTTGTGTTCCAGGCCAAATAGTAGCAACAGAGTTCCCCACTTCCAAAATCTCCAAAATCGGGCTTGGTTTCCGTGCATATTCATAAGATCGCAAACCCAATATATGATGGATATCTACGAAAATTGGAAGAGATATAGCCCTTGATGTACAGAATCATTACAGAAAAAGTCCGAAGCTGTTTGAGCAAGAGGGAGCCCAGGAAATGTGTTTGTCTCACTGGCCGGTGGTGTCTCACTGGCCGGTGAATGACTGTAATACAATATTGACAGGGCTAGTGAGGCGACCCGTTCGACAGCAGGCCAATTCCATGTCATCAAGTATCGATCCCGATAGGTCCAAGTGATTGAGCGAGTGGGTGATGAGTGGAGAAAGGGTTGTATCGCTACCAGCAAGCGTCCGGGTGTGGCACAATAGCAAGAACAAAGGTATTCTCTTTTCCATGAATCGAGTTTGGAGTACTTGAGAGAGGAGATCCTTCGAGCCTCCGTACAGCTCTAAACACTTCTCGATGAAGGTAGAAGCCCTGTCTCTGTCCAAAACACCACATGCTGCATTACAGATCAACGAGATGGATATGGCACGAATGGGGCTGTCGAGAACAGTGAGGTCTTGCGGCGTGAGCGCGGGGGTCTGCATTTCGTCAGACTTCAGCTGGGAGGACTAATTAGGTCCAATTGGAGCTTACTGATTCTTTCGTTCCAATCTTAATGCTAGTGCCAGCCATGTCCGTGGTTGTCATCGCATAAGGGTGGATTGCGTGTACTGGATGTCAACAGTAATCAATATCGCCTCGTGCCTGATGTGTGTTTGCCGGCCCTCTTTGACACAAGTAAACATCACGATGTGTTCTGGGAGAGTCCAACGCAGCCGTAGAACCAATTGAATCGAGTAAGTTCACATTCTCTTAAATATAGAACCGATCCACAGACAGCCAGACTAGAAGGAAATACAAGGGTTCCATTGTCAGTCGTATAAAAGATACACTTGGTATAGAGAGACCACCGACATGCTCAACATGTCCGCTCGATACGTACTGACTTCGGAAGACGAGAGAGCTGGTCACCCTCGAAGCAATATCGCGAAGCTAACAGCAGGTCAAATCGCCAAACAAAGGCACCAATCACTCGGGGTCATCTTAGACCTCCTTCCATTCAAGGAGAGAAAGTGTGAACGCAAGGGCCCGAGTTTTGTCGCAGAAATTAGTCCTAAAGGCATCAGTCAATTAAGCGCAAACGAGCTTGCCGTAAAACCACAATTGGCATACCGTAGTCGCAGAAAATCAACATTTAAGCCATCCTCTGAACAAAGCTGCGAGAACTTTCCAGTACGTTTCTCGGTATCTGTGTCCCATTTTTCGTGTTTTCCGTCAGCTGGTATCGTAAAGCACACCTTTAGTAGGATCTGAAAGTGAGAAAATAAAAAATGATTACTGTAGAGGCGAAATTTGTGCACGTTGAGCTCGAAGGACTGGGGTACAAGCGTTTTTTTNCCATGGAGGAGACCTGGCAAGCTCTACTCGCATAACCCACTTGTCACTAGCCGGCGCCTTCTTGGAGAACGTAAGATTGAATATATTCCCTGAAAGCACATTCCATTAATTTGGGCATCTGAACGCTACGGAGCAATCGAACTCACGATATGTGATCCACTGCACGCCAACCACACCCGTTATCAACATCTGATCGAGGAATTGGGGGAATTTGAAAGTCCAGACGGCCGATTTCATGCTTTCGCCTTTTTTCCATGCGGCAGTGGCAAGAGGAGCGATATCACTGCCTATATGACGATATTGACGGAGCAGTTTATAGAACGTGCCATCGTCCCTCGCACAGCAGGCCAAGTCAACATCGTCAGAAACGGCGCTCGGCACCACCGGGCCACAATGATCAAGTAATTGTCTGATGATTGGGTGGATAGTCTTAGCGTCTTTCGCGGGCGACTTGATATGACAAACCACCCAGAAGAGAGGCGTCCTATCGTCCACGAATTTGGTCTGTAAAGTTCGTGATAGAAGCTCTTTCGAGCCACCGCACAGCTCTAAACACTTCTCGATGAAGTAAGAGGCTGCAAGGTCGGTGTCCACATCGTCGTAGATCGCGTTACAGATCAGAGATAGGAGTTTGGTACGAATGCTATTGTCGGAAACAGGTAGTTCTTGCACCGTAGACGCGGGCGTCTATCATATCCATCTCGTCAGTCTTCAGACAACCGTCTGAACCGGTGAAAGAGGGCTTACCGAGTCATTCGTTTTAATCTTAGCGGAAGGGTTAGCCATGTCCGTGGTTGTCATTTCACAAAGAAGGGTTGGAACGCGTGTCCAAATGTCAACGTGTACACAAACAATCACCTCGTGCCTCATGTACGCCCCTGGCGGCTCTCGTTAACACACGCAAACAGCTCTGAGCGCTACATTGTTCGAGGGTCAGATGAGACACAGGTTTTAAAATGCAGACGCGACTCTGAGTGTTTTAGTTAGCTTTCTTTACCAAAGGAAGAAGTATAGACTCACCCATCAGCCAGAATCGCTTGGGGTGAGGGAGCCTCTCGGAGGGACGAGGGACGGGACCACATATGATTCCATGAGCAAGTGAGCGAGATACCCAGATGATATTAAGCGACATAGAGCCCCGCGAGTACCACTATAAAATCACAGAATCTATACAACACAATACAATGTCAATCCGGGTCGATGCAGGTAGAATCATAGAGTTCATGAACTATCGTCCTCGGACTCAACAGTAGCTTTGCGAGACGGTTTCGGAGAAGCTTTAGCACTTGCGCTCGGGGAGGTCTCTTTTGAAGGCCCTGGAGTGGCAAAAATAGTCTCTTCGAAGTATGCTTTGACCGATCGCTCGAGCACGCCGAGGAAGCGTTTGCAGGCAATTGACCATACACCCACGCTGACCGAGCCTACATGAACCGTCAGAACAGCAGCAGCACTACGACGTGGCAAGGGTACGTACCTGCTGGCGCAAATGGAAAAGATAGCCACCACGTCAAGGGACCTAGCCAGGTTGGGGGAAGGAAAAACACTGGTTGCCTTCGGTACCACCACCCGATGAATAGGTCGACGCCCGTTGTGAGGGCCCAAATTGCTCCGTTGAACTTCACGGAGAAGGCTGACTTGGAAGACGCGATTTCGGAGTCTAAGGGTGCAGCTACAGGTCAGCCAAACGATGGATCCGGGTCATGACGTGGAGCAGGCCACGCACTGAGTTTCTCCAGGTCTGCTAGACCTTTATCCACGCTCCTTCGTAGCTTCGCCCATTTTGCAAAGTGGTCTTGAGCACTAGTCCTTAGTAGTTCGGATTTGTTGTTCAGAATCTCGGTTTTGAGCGCCCTTTGTTTCGAGGCAGCAGACGACCGGGTCACTCGAAGGTAAAGAGTGTAGGCCTGGTCCCATTCCATTGTAAATTCCATAGGAAATAGAATGCTATATGAACTCACCCATTCAAGCAGCACTTTTTGGCCTATCCATGATATGAGCTGCGTCACGAAGACTATCAAGAAGACGGTGAGGAGAAGAGCCATGGTCGTTGAACGAATCAAGGAGGGCCGTCATCACAGCCGCTGTGTATAACCACGTCATCAGAGTATCAGATAAGATAAAAAAGTTGATCAGATCAGTTCCGGAGATCGCGCTGTTGAAGGACCCTTTCCCTTTGTTCTTTGTCTGTTTGCTGCCACCTGTACTATTCTCGTCCTTCATACTCTTGAGTTCTATGGGGGACCCACCATTACCTCCTCTAAATACCGTCGAACATCTCAGCCTAATTGAATCACTGCTTCCAAACGAGATTTTGGAACTGATTTTCGGCTTCGTCGAACCACTATATTTTCAAGAGCTGTGCAATGTCTGCCAGAGGTGGAGGTCAATCGCTCTCTCCCGACACGATCTCTGGGCGCGAAGCCTACCAACTTTCATAATATTTGCACAATCGCTGGACAAGAACCCGCACCGCCCTAACCCTCGACGTCGTCTGTTTGACCACATCATCCGACAAGCTCTGCGCAAGTCTGGCACACACCCCATTTCGTTCTATTTTCAATGTTGCTTTTTCAAGAAGATGGACAAAATCTGGGCTGCAGCTGAGAGGGAATCGCTTCACTCGAGGCTTTCACCCCTTGTGAACGAGTGTTGCAGGTGGCATGACGTCGGGTTTTGGATACCTATGGACTTGTTCCAAGATTTCATGAACAGCAAGGTCAAAGGCAAAGTTTTGAAGGAGCTTCGAGGCGTCAAGCTGGATTTAAAGCCGTCATTGTCTCCGCCAGCCGACACCGGGGACGGCTTTGTAGTACCAATTCCCTTCGCGATTGACTGCTTTTCGAATGCACCAAACCTTCGAGATGTCGAGCTCGGCTTACATTCTGTGCTCAACGGGAACGACGAACGGCCTATCAAAATTGACCTCCCATGGGCGCAACTCGAGTCGTTCAAGTACGCATCTTTCCGCGACCATGGAGTATACGGGTCTTTGCTCCAGGCATGCAACGAGGAGCTATCGACGACTCCCTCTCGATTACAGGTCTTAGACCTGTGGGTGAACAGACTCTCGCCCGTCCCAATGTTTCCCTTCACTTCCACCACTTTGCATACTCTCCACCTTCGACTCGGCCTCAATCCGGATGTATTCTATTCCCACCTCGACACGCTCACTCTCCCTTCCCTCCAAGATCTCGAGATACGCGGTCCGTTCGGTATCGTCGGTATGGACGACGATAACAACGACAATCTTTACATCGCAGTCCGAAGTCTGATCCTAAGGTCCCAATGTCCTTTGAAAAGGCTGGCACTGGATCTGGGCTGGGCACTCGGAGACGATGCAGATCAACAATGGGAAGGGCTGAGCAGGATTCTAACTTTATTGCCCCATCTCCAAGAATTGGACGTCGCCATATCCCACGGCCAGGAGAGCAGTCGGACACTCCAGGGGCTCACCGTCGACGAAGAAGTGAGCTATCTGTGCGACGCTCTGCTTCCAGACTTGCAGATTTTGACGTTTCGCCTGGTCTCTCTTCCCTGTCCTGGTGAAACCTCAGGCTCAGAATTGGATATTGGGTCGGATTTGACGATAATGACAACCATAGAGGAGGAGGGAGAGGAGGGAGAGGCTGAGGAGGAGGAAGGCGAAGAGGAGCAAGAGGAAGCAGGAGATGAATATGAAGAGGATGAGGCAGGGGAGGTGGAAGAGGAGGAACCGGCACTAGATGCCTGGGGTGCGATGGATCTCGCCCACATCTTCGATCTGATTTCTTTCGAGCAATTGATTCGCTCCAGAACGCGATCCGTGGCTTGCCTCCCACCACGCCTTGTTGAGGTCCGACTGGTGCTCCCTGAATGCCTTTCCATCACCGGTCGTTTGCTGCAGCGAATCCAGCTCGCTTGCGATTTCGAGGTTGAACAAGCTCAACACGCTGATAATTTGAACGAAGACTCGGAGCTGAATGGAGTTGCCAGCTATCACTGGAAGGCTTACGATCAAGTCAATGAAGTCATGCTTCTGCGACGCCGGTCGATTGCCTATGGTCCTCGGGTTATAGAAACCGTTAGCAAGGAGGGAGATGATGACGACGATGAACCTTCGGCATTCGCAGTTAAAACATACTCAGCCTGGGCGTGGCAATAATTTAGAGGCGTCGACGAAATGTAAACACAGATATATGAGTAGCTCAGACACGGTAATACAACATTCTTAGTACGAAATTTGTCCAAAGTGAAGAGGAAAAACAATGAGAATAGCATGGTCAGTCTTGTCTCGAATAACCCAAATTGGCTGTCAATTTGTACTGTTTTCTTAAAACGTTGTCCGCGTTACGAAGCCCTGAACCAAAGTCCTTTGGCGGTGGGGTAACGGTCATGGTCAACTCCCTCAGGCCTACGGTACCCTCCATCCCAGCAATCCCAGGCTGCCCGAATGATCTTCTCGAAGCCACAAACGCGTATACGTCCGGAATATGAAAGCATTCGGGGACGTTGAGGAGTTCGAGGACTTCAAGACGGGGGAGACACTTTGTTCCGGCCGCTTCAAGCTGCTTGAATAAAGTCGAGTCGAACCAAACCTCATCCAGGGTGAGGTGTGAGAGGGAAGGGAGGTTGATGAGGATGGATGCCAAACTGCTTGCAGAAATGAATAGATCGTGTAGTCGGAGGCGGCGGAGGTCGACGTCGCGATCACTGGAAGTGGGGTTCTTCACAAGTGACAAAATGTTCGATTCGAGGGATTCGAGATTGGGATACTCGTAATCTGCGTCTTCGGGGTATTCGAAATTACCATCCTCATCACGAAGATCAAAGCTAAGGTCCAATTCGACCAGGGATGGCGTTCGGAGGAATCGCAAAATGTCGCTTTGATCGCGGCGAAGGTTTCCAAGTCGGAGACATTGGACTGCTGGAAGCAGTACACCTGTAGAAGAAAGATCCTGAAGGAACGGCGAATCCATGTTCATCCACGATCCTTCGAAGTATCTGACAGTCAAGGTCTCAATGTTTCTACACCATCGTATAAGGGCAAGGATAGTGCAGCCTGTCCAATCGCAGTTGCTTAGTGTCAATTTCGTGAGCCCTTCGAGTATATCTTGCGGTATATCGAACGGCACCGACTGGTCATCGTCGTCCCAAAAATCCTCCTCGTAAAAGTAAGGAAGTCGAAGATGGAGGCTTGTGAGGTGGGGAAAATGAGGGATTACGACGTCGGATAGTTGTGCGTACGATCCGTAAAATTGGAGTGTAAAGGTCCTTAATGAGTTCCATGGTGGAAGGGGGAGCTTGACATCCGGGACAGGTTTCAACAGATCCACCAGGCGTTGGAGATGTGCTTCATCTTCCTCTGGCCCATTCAACATGCGTAGATCCAGACGATCAAGGGGTGGGCCCGCCGTCAGAAGTTCCTCCAGGATGGTGAAGTGATCGTCCGTCAATTCCTGTTGCCAATCACGGGGGTAGATAACGAGTGATTTTGGAACACCTCGGGAACGGCTGAGCCATTGGGTCACTTTTTCGAGATCGAGTGAGTCCCAGTGTAAATCCAGTCGACTCCAGAGAGGTGGCGTGGCGTACGCGGCATCTCTCCACGCCCTGCATACCAGGCAAAGATTGATCAACGCGTTGCGACCCCTCCCTACATCGTACCCTACCATGGCATCAAACCCATCCCATTCATCTAATTCAGGGAAGATGGGGTAGATGAGAAAGGAGAATACCTCTCCCAAGAGTTCCGGTGGAAGAGGCTTTCGGCGTAGAGGAGAGAGCAGCTCCTCGTACTTTTGCCGCCCAGCCTCGAGATTTTGTAGTTCCAGTCGGATTTTCTCGATGGCGATGGTATATTGGTCAATTTCTTTGCTTATGGTCGCAATTTCGATGGGATTTGGGGAAGCATTGGTAGCGAAGTAGTGCGAAAGTGGGCTCGGTGCTTCAGACATGAGGATGGTTGTGAAGGATTGACTAAGCGAACGAGCTGGCCGTTGACAACTCCCGCCGGAGGTGTTCCCCAAATTGATTGATAGATTGCCGATCGCACGCCGGCCTACCTGCCTTCATCCTCCACCACGCCCAGTGGTCGCTCTTTCTCGCGCACCACTGCAGTTTTGGTTACAAATTACGGCCTGCTACACTCTCAGGTTTCCGAGGAGACTAGGTCGAGTCTTAGAGCGCCTTATTCCTTTCCCGGCTTACATTACCTCTCCGAGTCGCTTCAAATTTCTAATGCTACTATATCACCGTATGCGAATTATCTATTTCTAGCGGCTACATATTATAAAACCCATTGAAAGACCGTTTAGTCGTCAGCTGCCGTCAAAACAACAACTGTCTTCAGAGCTCTCACCTTATATATCGTCTTCCCATGTCCAGTCTGTTGGATAACTTCTAACTAAGCTCCTTGTGAATTCTTCCTCCTCTTCCCCGTCAATACCTTCCACCCCCTGAGGACTACTGGCGATAGACCGGCGCCGCAGGACCAAAACCTCGCCGTCCTGATCGAAAGCCTTCCAGCGATAGCTTGTTACATCTGTGCCTTCAGCATTATTGGCAGAGCTTTCTACTTTGAAATTGCAAGCGTGTTGGAATCGCCGCAGCAAAGGGCCCGTATTGGCCATTGTATCTTCAGGGAGCATAATTCGAACTTCAACGAGGGGTGGTGCGCAGTCCCTGGGAGTCACAGATGTTAACTTCGTCCTGGAGCGAATCAAACGCTCGAAAGAGGCCAAATCAAAAATATGGGCCAGGTCCATCGTCCTCCATGCTTCCTCTACCTCCCCTCTTGTCAAATCCTGCCCTTCCTGGTCCGAGTCTGCATCCGGAGTAGGAAGCGAGACTAGACGGAATGTCAGAACCTGTAAGTCTGGAAGGAGAGTGTCGTAGAGATAATCCGCTTCTTCGTCAATGGTGAGTCCCTGCAGGGTCCGACTGCTCTTCTGGCCATGAGATATAGCGACGTCCAACGCTTGGAGACCGGGTGATAGAACCAAAATCCTGCTTAGCCCTTCCCACTGCTGATCTCCATCGTCTCCGCTTGACCACCCCATGTCCAGTCCCAGCTGCTTCAGGGAGCACCCAGACCTTGTTATCAGTCTTCTCACCGTAGTGTAGAGGGTGTGGACGACAGGGGAAGCGACCGGGGCGATATTGGCATCTATACCGGGACTGAATGGACCGCGTATCTCGAAATCCACGAGGGAGGGGAGGGTGAGTGTGTCGAGGTGGGAAAAGAATACATCAGGATTCAGGCCGAGTCGAATACGGAGTGTATGTAAAGAGATGGACGTGAATGGGAACATTGGGAGAGCCATGACTCGGGTTACAAACAGGTCTAAAACCTGCAATCGAGAGGAAGTTGATAATTCCTGGTGTGCCTGGAGTAAGGCGCTGTACGCTCCATCGTCGCGGTACGAAGCATACTTGAACGACTCGAGTTGTGCCCATGGGAGGTCGATGTTGATAGGCCGTCGTCGTTCTCCATGGCCATATCTATGCATCAACCGTAAATTCAGGTCGACAGCTCGGAGGTTTGGTGCATTTGTAAAGCAATCGATGGGGATTGGTGAAGTCGATGGTGGTAGGTTTGGTTCGGTCGAATCTCTATCACCGTCAACTGGCGGAGACGCTGGCGGCCATAAACGTAGCTCGAGCGTCCTAAGCTCCTTCAAACCTTCGCCTTTGATCCTGCAACCCATTATATCTTGAAACACGTCCATGGGCAAGGGCGAAAAACCAACATCCAACCACCTGCAGCACTCCTCCGCGAGAGGTGAAAGAATCGAGCAGAGCGCATCTCTCTCAGACGATGGCAAGTAATTATCCAGGTCTAAGAGAGAGCTGTATTTAAACATGAACGAAATGGGTTGAGTGCCAGACCGGTGTAGACACTGTCGAATGTGATCGAAGAACCGGGTCCTGCTGCGATCGTGAGCACGGCGAGGGTCTTTGTTTCGCAACTGGTGGAGAAATATGTATCTTGGTAGGCCTTCCGCCCATAGATGGTGCTGGGAGAGCGCAATAGATCTCCATCTGTGGGAGACTGCGCAAAGTACGTGAAGATTGTTTGGCCCAAAGAAGTTAAAAATCAGTTCCAAAACTTCATCTGGGAGCACTGAATCAATTAAGCTGAGATTTCCCATACTATTCGGCGTGGTTAGCGGTAGACCGCTCATACCAACCCAGCAGGAAGAGAGGACGAGAATTGTACAGGTGGAGGAGGGCTGTCAAGGTAGGTGTTAAAAGCTGACAATTCGTAACACATTTCTTGATTGCCGGCAACATGCCGGCCAACCCAACCTTTCCCTTAATCCTCCACTACGCCCAGTCGCTCGTTCACTTCATCCTCCTCGAAGCACTTCTCATTCTCTTTATTGCGATTAGGCTATGTATAAATCAACGCCCAAACAACTCGCTAGGATGGAAGGATTGGCTTTTGCCCAGCATTTTGGTGTCGTTTTGGGCCTACCTCGTCCTTCGTGCCGGGGCGGGTGATGTATTTTTTGACCACGCGATTGGGTGCAATGCAACAACAACGATATTCGTGGGGCTTCATTGCTTAATTGTGCTGCCCCGCCTCCGAGTACGTAACGAGACGGTGGGGTGGAAGGGATGGTTCAGGGAGGCGTGCAATTTGCGCATGGCGCCGAGGTCTGCGGTGGGGACACGACGGCCAGCAAAGCGAACGGAGGGAACGGAATCGCGTGCAGAATTCCTCAAGAAACGCATCATGTTATTTCTACTCCATTTCTTTGCTCTGGACGCACTCAACACCGTCGCCAACCGCCTCCCCTATTTTTGGCCTCATCCATCGTCCGTCACCCTCCTCAGCCCGCTCCCTTTCCTCCACGTAGGGATGATCTACACGGGGCTCAACATAATGTACTACCTGTACGCGATTCCCAGCGTCGGCCTTGGCCATACCCGCCCCAACGACTGGCCACCGCTCTTCGGGGACATCGGGGAGGCGTATACCGTCCGCCGAGCCTGGAGTCGGTGTTGGCACCAGCTCATGCGGGGGCACTTGACTTCCATTTCGAAGTACATTTTCGACTCTCTGCCCCTGCGAATACCCTTTCCCTGGCGGTCCCGGGTGCAGGTATCGATGGCATTTGTCTTGTCGGGGCTGTTACACCTCGCAGGCGAATACCACGCGCTCCTCCAACCACACTACCCCGAACCACCTCTCAACTGGAAGAGGCCAGCCCTTCTCGGCGGAGTCTTTACCACTTTCGCTCTCCAGCCCCTGGCCCTCGCATTAGAAAGCGTTGTTATTCGTTCATTCGTCATTTTGGTTGGCCCGTCTGTTAGCACACGACCTTTGCAGAAGAGCATCGGGTACGCTTGGGTTTTAGTATGGATTGCCTTCTCGATGGGTTTCTATACAAGGAGGGTGATGGGTGGCGGATTTATGACCGGCCCAGCGAACATTCCGAGCGGATGGATAGAAACTGGTGTGCGGGTTTTGGTATCGAGCTTGATGAGAGTATCATAGTTACGCTGTGCCCAATATACAGGCTCGCATTCTAATTTCTTGACCTATCTATCACTCGTCAAGGAACCGATTATTTCTTGGAATGCCTTCTGGTAGAAGGATCCTACAGCAGCTTGTCAAAGCCAAGATCATTGTCACCATCATCAACCCTGCCGAATCAATCCCAAACGAACTCTGGGGTCTCATCTTACTGCTTGGGTCCAGCTCACTACCGCACTGTGCAGGGTCTCTCGCAGATGGCTGTCCATTGCTATCTCTCTGCCCGACCTCTGGGCCCAAAGCCTCTCGAATAGGAACTTCGACTTCCACCCTTGGCTAGACGTCACTCTATACCGTGGCAAACGGACAGCAAGGATCAACAACTACTTGCACTTTCGCGAGTTGGGCTGTGCCTGCGTAGTTGGATGTTTGGTAAACGCAGGCCAAAGCAGTGGGTGTCACCTTGAACTTTCTTCCAGGGCTCTAGCCAATTACATCGCACTTCAAAATAATCGTTGTCTGCCAGTGAATCGTAGCTGCCTTCGGACCACCACTGCTTATCCATCTTGAATCAGAGTTCCATTGGCTGTTGCTTCCTCTAGGTATCCTCCTGAAGGGATTCTGAATGAGGTTTTGGGATGGGTGCTCCTCCTCATTATATACACAGACCTGTGGAGTCTGTACATGGTCCCACCTAGCCTGCGATCCCTTGGTATACCCCTCCCCGAGTTTTGGGTTCAAAAACCTTGGGGGCCCGAGGGCCCTCAGCTTTTATAAACTAGATCTAGAGTATGACCATCGAATCTTCTTCGACAGAGAATGCTACATATAGTTAAAGTTGGTACATATGTGTACACGCGAAAGATAGCTTCGGATTCAACGTCCAGGCAAAATGTTTCAAAACCTGGTAGTACATATGGGAATAGCATTCCTTGTGACGCTTCTGACAGTGTATCACTACCCAATTCGTTGACTTGAGCCGTGAGAATGTGTCTACTGGCCTGCCTCACCGTCCACCCTGACGGTTGGCTACAGCTCTCTGTTGCGGGAATCCAGATGATGGCCAAATTCGTAGGCGTCCTCAAACGGCTTCGCTAGAGCTTTCTGCCTGGGACGAGCTAAATGCTGTACCTTGCCCTTGCGAATTGAACTCGATAGGTTTAGATATTTCTGGCGATGAGCCGAAATCGCTGGTATATGAGCTGCCAACGAGTACCCTAAAGATAATCAGCTGAGGGGACATGGCCTAGAAATTCAATACAAAAGTGAGCTTCAGTACAAGCATTTTTTNAACTTGTGAAGGCTACTTACGCTCAAACAGTACCAAGCTGCAACAACCGGGGCAAACCCGAGTTGTGTTACAATGCTCGTATCAGCGCTCATGATAAACACAGCAGCGACAACGCCAAACACTGCAAGCGGTAAGGCAGATTCGACGAGGATGGATACGATGCTCGTGTACTTTTCCAAGCGAGACGAGTCGAGGACCGTCCCAAGTCGCCTACGAACTTCAACTAGGCGAAAAACAATTAATGCTGTGGTTGAGATATTCACAAAGACACAGAGGAAAATCCACGTAGATTCGTACGCGCCTCCGTTTTTGGAGAATACTTCGACGGCGGTTGACAAGGCGGAAAGGACAGATAGAACTAGTGCCAATGAGCAACGTGAGCAAAACATTGACAATTGGTTAATTCTAGCAACTGACCAATACAGCCAAGATAGGCGATGAATGGCACAACTATCACCCATTGGCGGTCGGTCCAAATAATGTAGCAGCGGTAGATCTATGTTATTGATAGGCTTAGTAGGGACGGGGTACGCGTTCATGGTCAACTTAGCACTCACCAGTAAACCATCGCCTATAATGTTGATCATTTTACTAGAAAAGGTTCCGAGCAAACCATACCACTGCCCTTGTCTCTCTGTAAAAAACCCTACATAAATCGACCCGGTTTTGTTGAACGTCAGGTCTGCCATATAAACGCTGTCGGTGGCGGTCATAACCACGAACAGGCCGAGTATAAGAAAGCTGATAACAACGTAGGGTCGCCACTTTTTCCGTTGAGGAGATGCATTATAGATAATGAGGCCGTATATGCAGAGTGGGAACTGGAGGCCTGTGTGCTCAAGGTGAGTATAAGCACATCTTCAAGAATTATACATACATACCAGCGGTCAATATTTCGAGGTGACTAGCCACATAGAAGGTCCTCACCAAGGGCAGAATGACTTCGTGCAACGCCTGAGCGGTCACTTCGGTCTCAGTGTTGGACATGTTGCGTCGGCTCAGGAGAGCAAGGTGAATTGCTTTGGATCGGAATGCTTCGTTATACTTAAGAGGTGGGATGATAGTGATAGGTCTCCCCTACTAGTAGTAATTAGATTGATTGGGAGTCCAATGCCACCGGGGATGCCGGCGTATCACTGTCCACGCAGCGCCCAAAACACAGCAGATGCAGCTTGTTGGACATGAATGCGATGGAAGCCATTGGAAGAAATGACAGCCGCAAGCAAATTCACGAAACCTGCATCGCCGCTCGGCATATTCCTACCCCCGAAAACTCATTGATTCACAGGGTCAGGGATACTTGGTTGGTACATCAAGCCACCATCACAAACATCGACATTTCCGTCATCGGGAACATGGATATTCAATATTGAGAATCGAACAGAAGACGCACCTGGCACACCACCATTTTGCAAGCCTCAGGTTCACCACAATCTGAATCTGGCCCCAGAAGCCTGGACGCTCGTAATGACGGAAGTCGAAGGGTTCGTGCTCCATACACGTCGCGACAATCCTTTCCAAGAGTCGATCCCCAGATCCGCCCTTCCGTTCTTACTTCCGTAATCTTTCCTTGATCTCTCCAAATGGTTCATATCCCCTAGGGCAAAGTCCGCTGATAGAGGGAGAAGCTCGAGAACTTCGAGGTGCGGAAGTAGTTTCGGTTTCAGATGGACAGATCGTATAAGACGGTACTATTAAGCGATAATTTGCCCCAAGACCAAATGCGCGAGGAAGGGAAGCTCAAGGATGAACTTGGTGATTTAGGTTTTTGTCATTTTGATTGAATGAAAACGAAGTTTGCGGAGGGTATGCTCGCATTGCGGGTTTTGAATGAGACTTTATGAGAGCAGGGCCGAATTCAACAGCCAAGTTGACATGATGAGAGCCCGGAGATTTGTTGAAGTTGATATCGAATTCGACAAGCGACGGAGCCCTGAGAAACTGGATGAAATTCACGCCATTAGGACTGAGAGTAGTGTATGGACTTCGAAGGAGCAATCCTTCGCGGCATACTCGTTGAAACAAGAGCGATTTTCAACTCGGACGTGTAGAACCGGTGATAGAGCATCAGGACCCCGACGTTTGTGCCTAGTTGCAATACCTTGAACGTCGCCACTCCACACTAGTTGCAGTCAAGAGTAAAGTTCGTCGGGTTTGCAAGGAAATGCCCGAGAAAAAGAAGTATACTGTAGCCCCGCAACGATAAATTATCGAGTTTGATGAGAGTATCGTAGTGACGCTGTGCCCAATATACAGGCTCGCATTCTCATTCCTTGACCCTATCACTCACCAAGCAACTATCCAACTTTTGAAGTTCGACACCGCCACTGTTTGACCCGGCTTTGACGACATAACTCAAACCAACATCTATCTTGCACATCATTTCCTTGGAATGCCTTCCAGGAGAAGGATCCTGCAGCAACTTGTCAAAGCCAAACTCATTCTCACCGTCATCAACCCTGCCGAATCAATCACAAACGAACTCTGGGGTCTCATCTTCCTATCTCTCTGCCCGACCTCTGGGCCCCAGAGCCTCTCGAATAGGAATTTCAACTTCCACCCTTTCGCTAAGCGTCACTTTATACCGTGGCAAACGGACAGAACAACTATTTGCACTTTCGCGAGTTGGGCTGTGCGTGCGTAGTTGAATTTTCGGTAAATGCAGGTCAAAGCAGTGGGTGTCGCCTTGAACTTTCTTCCAGGACTCTAGCCAATTACATCGCACTTCAAAATAATCCTCGTTGTCTACCGGTGAACTATACCTGCCTTCGGACTGCCACTGCTCCTCCACCTTGAATCAGAGTACCATTGGCTGTTGCTTCCTCTTGGTATCCTCCTGAAGAGATTCCTCATGAAGTTTGAGGATAGGTGCTCCTCCTCATTGCATACACAGACCTGTGGAGTCTGTACACGGTCCCGCATAGGCTGTGATCCCTTGGTATATCCCTCCCCGAGTTTTGGCCATTTATAAACTTGATCTCGAGCATTACCATCAAATCTTTGACAGATAAATGCTACATATCGTCTAAGTTGGTACACACATGTACATGCGCGGAAGCTAGCTCCGGATTCAACGTGCAAAGCAAAGTGTTTCAAGCCCGGTACATATGGGAATAGCATCCCTTGCGCCATTTCTGACGGTGTATTACTACCCAATTCACTGACTTGAGCCCTCAGAGTGTCTATACCGGCCTGCCTCGCCGTCCACACCAACGGTTGGCTACAGCTCTCTGTTGCGGGGATCCAGATGATGGCCAAATTCGTAGGCGTCCTCAAACGGCTTCTGCCTGAGACGAGCCAAACGTTGTACCCTGCCCCCGCGAACTAAACTCGATAGGTCTAGATATTTCTGGCGATGAGCCGAAATCGCTGGTATACGAGCTGCCAATGAGTACCCTAAAGATAATCAGCTGAGGAGACATGGCCTGGAAATTCATTCCAAAAGGGAGCATTAGAACAGGCANTTTTTTWAATTTGTGAAGGCTACTTACGCTCAGACAGTACCAAGCTGCGACAACCGGGGCAAAACCAAGTTGTGTTACAATGTTCGCGCCAGGGCTCATGATAAACACAGCAGCGACAACCCCAAATACTGCAAGCGGTAAGGCAGATTCGACGAGGATGGATACGATGCTCGTGTATTTGTCCAAGTGAGATGAGTCGAACACCGTCCGAAGTCGCCTACGAACTCGAACGAGGCGAAAAGAGATTAGGGCTGTGACTGAGATATTCACAAAGACACTGAGGAAAATCCACGCAGATTCGTATGCGAGTAGATTTTTGAAGAGCACATCGACAGAAGTTGACAAGGCGGAAAGAACGGATAGAACTGGTGGCAATGAGTAATGTGAGCAAAACATTGACAACGGGTTAAATTCAGCGACACTGACCAATAGAGCCAAGATAGGCGATGAATGGTACAACTACCACCCATTGGCAGTCAGTCCAGATGATGTAGCAACGGTAAATCTATGTTGAGTAATAGGCTCAGCAGGGACGGTGTTCGCGTTTATGGACAACTTGGCACTCACCAGTAAACCATCGCCTATAATGTTGATCATTTTACTAGAAAAGGTTCCGAGCAAACCATACCACTGCCCTTGTCTCTCTGTAAAAAACCCTACATAAATCGACCCGGTTTTGTTGAACGTCAGGTCTGCCATATAAACGCTGTCCGTGGCAGCCATGACCACGAACAGACCGAGTATAAGAAAACTGATCACAACGTAGGGCCGCCACCGTTTCCGTTCAGGAGATGAATTATAGACAATGAGGCCGTATATGCAAAGTGGGACCTGTAGGCCTGCGTGCTCAAGGTGAGTATGGGCACACCTTCGAGAATCATGCCTACATACCAACCGTCAAAATTTCGAGGTAACCAGCCACATAAAAGGACCTCACCAAAGGCAGAATGACTTCGTGCAACGCCTCAGCGGTCACTTCGATCTCCGTGTTGGACATGTTGGGTCGGCTCAGGAGAGGAAGGTGGATTGCTGTGAGAATGCTTCGTTGCTTTTAAGCAGTGGAATATTGGTGATAGTGATTGGGAGTGCGGGGAATGACGCCGCGGATGCCGGCGTGGCACTGTCCATACAGCGCCCAAAATACGGCAGATGCAGCATTTTAGACATGAATGCGACGGAATATATTGGAAGAAACTTGACAACCGCAAGAAAATTCATGGTTCTCCCGTGGCATCAAACGGCAGCTGCACAAGCAGTCGTCTGTCACCCATTCCTCAAAGGCTCCATCATATTTTGCACTGCACCGTTCCGAAGCGAGTTAGACTCTGACTGCCAACCTGCATCGCCGCTCGGCATATTCCCACCGAATCGACAGCTCATTGATTCACAGGGTCAAGGATACTTGGTAGGTACATCAAGCCACCATCACAAACATCGAAACTTCCGTCACTGGGAGCATGGATATTTAATGTTGAGAATCAGACAGAAGACACACCGCACACAAGACTCCAAATCACCTGGTATACCATCGTTTTGCAAGCTCCAGGCTCACCACAATCTGAGTCGGGTCCCAGAAGCCGCGACGCTAGTAATGCCGGAGTCGAAGGGTTCATGCTCTATACATGTCGCGACAATCCTTTCCAAGAGTCGATCTCCGGATCCACTTCCGTTTTACTTCCGTAATTTGTCTTGATCTTCCGAAATAGTCCATCTCCCTTAGGGCAAAGTCCGCTGATAGAGGGAGGAGCTCGAGAACTTGGAGGTGCGGAAGTGGCTTCGGTTTCATGATGAACAGATCGTAAAAAAAGGTGATATCGAGCCATAATTTGTCCAAGACGGGATGGGTGAGGAAGAGAAGGTCAAGGATGGTATTTGTGATTTGGTTTTTCGTCATTATGAATACGAAATTTGCAGGGGGTATTCTCGCATTGCGGGTTTTGAATGAGGGTAATGAGAGCAGGGCCGAATTCTAACGGTCCAGTCGACACAATGAGTGCCCGGAGATTCGTTGAACTGATACGAATTCGACGAGCCACGGAGCCCTGAGGAGCTGGATCAAATTCACGCCATTGGGACTGAAACCACAGAACCGCAGTGTATGGACGACGGAAAGGAGCAATCCTTCGTGGCATACTGGTTGGAAAAGGGGCGTTTTTTCAACTTGGGCGTTGTAGAACCATATCTACCGACGCCCGCGAGGACAGCAGTGAAGATCCCCCGAGGACTTCAAGAGGCATTCGACGCAAAGGAGACAACAGAAGTCGATAGCTTTGACCCTGATGCTGAGCTGCTGAAGCTTCCCCTGGAGCTGGGCTTCGACATCTTTCATTGCATTTCGCGAGATTTTCTGTGCCGTGCGTGATGCGGCTGTGGTGCGTTATTGCTGATAAATAGATGCTCGACGGGTATGGAGCAGAAATTATGGTGGTTGTCGCTGTGAAGGGAAAACCTGGTGCCACCAATTTCAAAGGGTGATGATTAATGCATGTTCGATCCAGACCGTCGGTTTATTTCATATAACTACAGCTCAAGACCACGATCACCTAATGTAGAGAAGGCTATACGACGGTACTCTGCACAGGGATCAGAAGCATAGGACAAGATAGCTTCAGAGCGTACGAGAGAGGAAGGAGCAATGATACATGTGGTACATGATCCTTGTGCCTTGCCTGAGGGCCAGTAGCTCGGAGTGCCATCATGGACAGGTCGGCGTCGAAGAAAGCCAGTCTAGCTATGCGAAGGCGCTGGATGAGGGGCGAGTGCGTTGGGCATGAAAAACACGAAACAAGCACTGGATCGAGCCTAGCATGCCAGAGAGACGAGAGCGACCATGGAAAACCTGGATCGCCGGCGTAATACCAAGATCTTGGGAAGGATGCTGATCGTGTATGTCCGTCACCCGAAAGTGGGATCACAAGTTTCTTCAAGCATGGGCCCTTGCGAACGAGTCGAGATCTCCACCTCTTCGAAGACATCGTTGGCTGGAGGTATTTTTCGTAGAATGGGTCGTAAAGATTCATCAGCTTGTATTTCTAGATAGGGATCGGAACGGTACCGGTCCCTGTCCAGTTCCGCGAACAATCGGCCCGCAAAGTCTTGGCCATCGTCGAAGCTTATGCACAGTCCAGCCAGGGACGGCGTTCGAAGATGCATCAGAAGGTCGATCGAATGAAGGTAGAGACGTAACAGCCGGAGGATGCGTAGGTTCTGCAGTAGGAATTGAGTTTCAGAATGTTGCTGGAGAACAAGGGTATTTTTATACTCCGCCTCCCAGAGTTAGAAATCAAGGGATAATGTCTCGATATTGTGCAATGTCACAAGACCGCAAGGAGGAGGAGGACGGACCTTCCCCGATCGCGGGTAATTTCAATCATCGTCAAGTGAGAAAGGAAGGGTCAGGGAATATGGAGGGTCAGGGATTCCTGACTCCTCGAGAGCACGAAGTGAATCCCAGGGCCGAAGTCGATTGGGCTTGGAGGACTGCACCACATTAGACATATTTAGGATGCGCTGAGAGGACACGGAAACGATTTGGAGCATGTCGAGGGTATGTCCTTCCGTGAGGAGCCTAGCCAATCCGAGTTCAGCGACCTTGCGGTCTGCGGGATTGCAGGAGCCGTCGAAATCGTGGACTACAGGCCTAGTTATTGTGAAATTTCTGGGTACAGCGGCAGATCAGCGAAGCTAGCGATCCGCTGATTATTCGAAGAGTTCAGGAGAGAAGTGCTCCGCAATGATCGTGAGATTGCTCTATAGACAAGACGTATTTAGTGCAGCATCTTTGCAAGCCTTGCAAACAAGGCAGAGATCTACCGTTGTGGCCTTGGATTGGGGCCTTTTCTCCGCGCCGGTGGAATCTAGGTCTGTAGGTCTGAATGTCAAAGTTTCTTCAAGTACTTCGAGTGGGGGGGACACGGATAAGAGAGAGTACCGGCTGACACTCTTGACGGCATCGTTCGAAAATTCTAGTAGTGGAGTTCTTTGATAGATGCCGTGAGTTCAACGATCAACTGCCTGATGGTTGGAGCTTCGGCAGCTCGTGGAGAAGGATCTCCAGTACTTCGAGTCGATATTAGAAGGACTGTATAAACAACGACCGTTGAGTGATTGACAAGGGCAGCGGCCCAAGTAGCGGCCAAGTAGTTAAGTTGAAAGATGAGCCAGTGCAACTTCAAGAGAAAGTGCGACACGGGTCCCAGGGTGAGATTGAGAAAAAGACAGACTTTAGGGGAGATGAGAGTGCCTTGACAGAGTTCGGGTATCGTTGAAGGCAGGCGCTTAGCAACGATGCCTTTGTCCACTAGAGTGTACCCTCGACAAAGTTGACCGAACAAACGACCTGAATATGGGTTTTTTTATTGCAGTCCCGAAGAGCTACACCCTTCAGATTCGTTATCGATCATGTTTACTACCCAGAAAATACCCTTTTGTTTTCGGGGGTATTGTTCGGCTCCCAAGCGTCGTGAATTCTTGGAGAAGTTCCTTCGTCAAGGACCTGAGGCTTGTGAAGCTTCTGCATACGAGAGTGACCCTAGGGATCGTTAGTCGACCATAACCAAGTTATTCGAAATTGGAACGAATGGACCCGTAAGCGTAGAGAAAATGGCTGAGAAAAGAGGATTAGTGTTCGGACTGGCTGTGCTCCTTGATCCCCACCGCAGGGAGGCTGAGTCAGCATTTTCGCACGACACGAACAAGGCTTGCTCATCGTGCACGACAACAAAGCGGCTCTGGTCATCACTACCAACGACGACGACGACCCTTTGATTAGCGCTAGCCCACCGCTCATAGCCCCTTTGTCGCGTTTTCTGCCCGCCATTCTGCTATCTTCAGTCGTCTAGGCGGCCAGATCACATCACTGAAGCCCGAGTTCCTGGCTCCAGTCGTTCCAGTGACCAGTGCCGATTCACCCTCCTCGTCGACGCCACCAGTCTATAGCCAATGCGATGTACTATTCTCAACAGTCGCCAGGCATCACCCACAAGCTATCCACCCACCATGACCACACCGCTTGGGGTCGTGCTACGACGGCCGCGGCAGCTAACCACTCCCACTCAATACTGGTCCCCGGGTCGCAGCCAGTCGGCGTAGGGGTGCCGCCTCTACAATCCCCAGGCTATCCATTGTACACCAATGGCGCGCTCCAGCACCATCCAGGGCACCACCCACTGTCGCATGCTCCCATGCACCACCACCAGAACTCCTTATCCCACTACCCTTCACCCCCCNAACGGCCATTCGCACCAGCAGCAGCAGCAACAACACCTGATAGCTCAAGGATCTCCGGCGGGCCAGATCATATCACCTCATTGGCAGCAACAGCTACTGAAATGCGATGTAAGTGTCGAATATTCTTGGTTGCTCCTGAATGACTCTATCCATTGAATCTCATCCCTCCTTCCCCCTTCTTAATCCATGTCTCGTTTCTCAATACTGATAACTGCCCCTGTGTAGATGGTTCGCCAATCTCGGTCCCCTCACCACAGAGCTCGAGCAAGCGCTATGGCCTCCCGCACTGTCCCCAAATCCGCAATCCCGATCACCAACCCCAACTCCAAAAGTATCACAATCACCTCACCCAAACCTGAACCCGCCAACGGACGATCATCCAAGGAATCCCCCNGAGTCATCCTCCGCAACAGCCACCACTTCCACACCCGATCCCGCAACGAACTCTCCCTCCACAACCAGTCATCCACCCGCGAATGTTGCCCCGATCTCCGAAGCCCCTCGTCCCTCGACGGCCATTAAACCCCCACAGAACACCTGGGGCTCTCTGGATATGGGTGGGATGAATATCAAGAATCTTCCAGGATCCAACGGTCTGTTCACCTTCACATTCTTGATCAACCTTTACCTCAACCACAACGCCCTCACCATCGTCCCTCCCGAGGTCTCGAAGTTACGGCATCTCGAACTTCTAGATCTCTCTGGAAACCAACTCACGACGCTTCCGCCCGAATTGGGGCTGCTAACGCAGCTGAAGGAGCTCTACATCTTCGATAATCACTTGACAAGTCTGCCGTATGAATTGGGGAGTTTGTACCAACTACAAACTTTGGGTATCGAAGGCAACCCTCTGGACGCTTCCCTAAAGAATATCGCTCAGAAGGAGGGCACACAAGCTCTGATCGTTTACTTGCGGGACAATAATCCAGCAGCACCGTCACCTCCTGTTCGACAGTGGAAGAACTTGCTTACCGGACCAGAGCGAGAAGTTCTCGCCGCCGATCCCAACGCTGAAACGGTTAGCGTTCTCTGTTTCAACATTCTTTGCGAAAGGTATGCCACTGAGCGGTTGTACGGCTACACCCCGTCATGGGCATTGGCTTGGTCTTTCCGTCGAGATCTGATTATGAAGGAGATTCTCCGGCACGACACCGATATCGTATGTCTCCAAGAGGTGGATATTGCTCAATACGAGGATTACTTCTCCAAGCGTCTAGCTGACGACGGATACACCGGGGTTTTCTGGCCAAAATCGAGGGCAAATAGGTTGACTGGGGCTGAAAGAAGGCAGGTAGATGGGTGTGCAACCTTCTACAAGAGCTCTAGGTGCGTGGTGTTTCTTCTCGCGTTGAGTCTTACAAACGCGCCTTTCCTAGGTTCCAGCTCATTGAGAAGCAATTGGCCGAGTTCAACGCCCTCGCGATGGCACGGCCTGACTTCAGAAAAACTGATGACATGTTCAACCGTATACTTGGCAAGGATCACATCGGTGTAATCTGTTTACTTGAAGATATCAACACCGGCACCCGTCTCGTCGTCGGCAACGCTCATATTCACTGGGATCCAGCGTTCTCCGATGTGAAGCTCGTACAAGCTGCCTTGCTTGTTGACGAGGTCCAGAAAGCCGCTGATCGTTTCGCGAAATTATCTCCTCGTCCTCCCCCACCTGTAACGCCTGGCGTTAATGATGATCCGGATCAACCTATATCACAACGGCCACCACCAGTATACACCGAGGGCGCGAAGATCCCTGTCATCATTTGCGGCGACTTCAATTCCAATCCAGGATCAGGGTTGTACGAATTCATGTCCTCTGGTCATCTCGCACCCAACCATCCGGAATTCTTGGAGCATGCGTATGGGGTGTATACATCGGAAGGCCTCAAGCACCGCTTGAACCTGAAGAGTGCATACTCAGCCCCAGGAGCTGGCGGAGAGGGTCACGTTACCAACTTCGTACCAGGGTTCCAAGGGGAGATCGATTATGTATGGTACTCGGCTGGTAACCTGGGGGTGAATGCTGTGCTCGAGGAGCTGGATTCGACGTATCTAGAGAAGTGTGTTGGGTTCCCGAACACATACTTCCCTTCAGAGTACGTTTCATTTGCTATTCACTCAACGCCGTCAGCTAATCGTTTCGTCTCCCAGTCACGTCGCTATCGCTTGCGAGTTCCGCGTCAAGCCTCCACGAGATCAATCCGCAAAGTTGTCAACTACGAATCCAGGGACCCCTACACCGTTGTGAGTCAGCGTGGAGGAAGAGGTATATTGCTTGGGCGCTTCTGTATTTGTGTAGGATAATACTACTTTGAACGAACAATTTGGGTTGTATTGCTTGTTACTTTTTCGACTTCTACTTTCTTTCTTTCTTTTTGTCATTACTGTGTCTCTTGTTTTTATATATCTTTCGATTGTTTGCCTCTCGTGTCCGTCCGTGCCCCGTCATCGTCGCCTTCCCATCTCCAACTGTAATCGGCATCACGTCTACCACCACAATGTTCTATTACCTCTTCTCATCCTTATTCCACGTCTGTAGAATATCATTGTATTCTAGGAGCGTTGATTGTTTTCATTGGTTCTTTTTCCTTCTCTCTGGTAGGGATCCAATTGCTTGGATCCAAGCTAGCTCTCCTTGCATAACCTGCGATTGTGCCGCATACGTTCATCGCCGTCTGCGTCCATTCATTGGCTTACCTCCCCACTCTCTAAGTTTTCGTGCTGTGATGTACTACCTCCAACGCTGCCACCGCAAGCGGTTAACAGTCGGCCCATCTTTCCTCACCTTTCTCTATCTTTCAGTGAAATCTATGATTTTTGTGTCGTCGTCTCTCCCGCCAGCATAACCCACACCCGCCATTGTCTTTATATGTAGTATGTATGTTGTATGAAATTCAAAAGGTTTCGTTTACTGGTACAAAACAGATATCGAGATATCAAATTCGAGTCCGCCACGGTTTAACTACGTCTCACTTAAGAATACTTCCATTTCGTGTTTAAACAAGCCCTCCGACGGTCAACGCCCCCGGCTAAATCTTCCGCCACGATTCACCAAACATCCTTCAAGGTTCTTCGGGCTCAGGCTCTGGGGTAGGGGTAGGAGTCGGCTCAGGTTCCTCGGGCTCAGGCTCAGGCTTTGCCTCAACCTGGACACCGACGATAGGACTGAGCCAGGTCTCGTAATCCTCCTGCTTCTTTCTATCACCGGTGACCTTCAGAACGCGGAGGAGGATGCGGTACATGCCGTTAGGGATGGCTGTACCGTTCGCAAAGACGGCTTCTTCGACATCGAAGGAGTGGAAACCGTTACCGGCCAAATCCTACGGTGGGGTAAGGTTTGGAGAGAAGGAGAAGGAAAAATGAGGTTCAACATCGGGAATTCCTTGGGAAAGAGTGGACACGTACATCGTCGTTACGGCTGAGGAACGGGAACTCAGTGATAGGTCCAACGATCTTGACTTGGGCAAAGGTTCCTCCGCCTCCACCGCGGCCTGGTTGGAACGGGAAGGAGAAGTAAGGGTGTCCGCGTGGACCGTCTCGTGGGTGGATGTTGGTAGTAATCTTGATATCGGGATCGACGAGGTCGATACGGACCAGGGGAGACCCAAAGACTTGCCTAAAATTTGGCGTGTATCAGTGCGATGCAGGTGTCAGAGGGAAATAGAGCTGTCGCCTCCTTACCTCCAGAATACGGTAGGATAATCAATTGGGCTGAAAGTGTAGTTGGTGGGGAACTCTTGAACTTCCGCAGACGAGTTGAAGATTGCTGGAATGCTGTCTGGGATGACTTCGTCGGTGGTATCAACGATCGTCAAACTCCTCAGGGATCCGATCGCCCCAATGTAGCTAACATGGACCGGAAGCTCAGAGGGAGCGGATACTTGAATGAAACCTGAGTAGACAGGGAAGGTCGTGGGGTCGAGGCCAGTTGGAGGCGTAAAGCGCACGGTGACTTCTCGCGACTGTCCCGGTCTAAGGGTGAACTTCTCTGGAGAGATTCTGGCGGTAGCCCCCGTCTTGGATAAAGGAACAGGTCCCTTGGCCGTGAAGATTGAGTTCTGAGCCCCGCATGTAAAGTGTCATCCATACTATATATTACCCAATATGTAAAGCTCTTACCGGTCGGAAAGAGAGGGCTGTTCCTGCGATGATGTGCGAGAGGGTGTATTGCTTGGAAGCTTCTCCGTTGTTGGTAACACTAAAGGTGTGGCTTGAGGACTAATCAGTACACGCATGCAGTGAAATTTGCAATGGAATAACTTACACCGGCTTGAAGTTCACGGTATCGTTTAAGAGTAACTCTCCCTTGGATAGAATCGTTGTCGCATGGAGGGCATCATACGCATTAATGAGGCCAGCTCCTTGCTGTGTGACTGTTTGCAAGGGGTCACCATCGGTGAGATTCGAAGGTACGTATTTTGCTGTGGTTTCGAGGAGCGTACGTGCCGTTCGGGCAACGTTCACCGTTTTCCCTTTAGCTTCAAAAAGAAGAGCGGACACTCCTGCGACGAATGGGGTCGCCATGGACGTCCCAGATAGCACACTGTAGCCATTCTCTGGAACGGTGGAAAGAATTCCACCTCCTGGAGCTGCCACCGCAGGCTTGAAGTAAAAGTCGTTGGTCGGTCCGTAGCTATATAGATGTTTGAGAACGAGCGTGGGCTTCCATCGAGAATGCGGCGTACGATGAGAATGCAGACATAAGGCCGCCTCTAGGAGTAGGGTATCCAACCGAACCTCCTGATTGAGGGAATGAAACTGTGGTCGGGTTACCAGCGAGCCATTGTTCGACCAGCTGCATTCAGGAGTGAGAACAGACGCATGGCAGCCGAGACTAATACACTTACGAAAAGTCCATCTTGGGCCTGAATCAAAGCAACTTTCCCAGCAAACTCTCCAACATCAATATTTTGGAAGCCATTGCCATTGCTGTATGAGTAAATCTGAGCGACGTGATATCTAGCACAATGCAGAAGTCCTCACTCGTAGATTAACGCATGTTGGGCTCCCTTTTCTGCCGCATTCGTGAGTTTCTGGACCTGCGCACAACACGTTAAGTATTGTGGGTGAAATCGAGGGGCAAGATATGCCTTACAAATGTACATGTTCCTCTTCGAATGATGACGAGGTATTCCGACAGATCCGGTGTGTCGTCGGGTAAAGGCTCGCATGCATCGACAGGATTCGTCGTATCGTTCGAAGTCACGTAGATGGGCAAATCACCGGTAATGTTGAGGGGGTATGTAGAGTAATAGACGATATCTCTTGAAGCAGCGCCTTTAGCAATCGCCTTTTGCAAGGGGATGACGGTGCTGCAACCAACATCAGTGCGCTGAAGCCGGAAATAGAATGTCAGATTTACATACTTCTCTACACTGGCCACAGAAATAGCATCAATAGCATTTCCAGGACTTGAGCTGTACCATGAACCGTCGCTTCCCTGAGTGGGAATGCGGATCAAAATTATGAGAGGCAGGGCACAAATGTATGCCACTCACGTCGTTGCCAGCTGCAATGGTGACAATTTTTCCCGATCTCGCGATTCGGCTTGCAACAACAGCTCCAGAAGAAGACGTCCAGCCATCTGCTCCGCCGAGAGATAAGGTGAGAATGTCCTGTCCGTCCTTTACTCCACGCAGCAATGCATCCACGATGACTGTAGTCCCGAGTCAGCACGGCTTCCGCTTTCAATGAATCCAGAATAACCTCACCATCGTCAGTAACGAACCCGGCGCAGCCAAAGATGCGATACGCCGCCAGAGTGGCATTGGGAGCTACACCAAGGATGTCAAAGGGGTTCCCTGGGTCAGCACCAATGATTCCCTATATCAGGCGCGTTTGATAGAACGTTAGAAGCAAGCAAACGACATCGGTGAGAGTACGCACAGCAACATGGGTCCCATGCCCTAACGAGGTTCGCGTGAGAGGAAACTTGTCGAATAGGTTATAAAGATACTTACCATTGCACTGGTCAAGGGGGTCATCATCTGCGATGGGGTCGTTCTCTCCTGTGAGGGCATGAGATCTCGAGGTTCGAAGACCAGTCTATGATAACCCACCATCGTAGTCGTCGCCAACCAAGTCATACCCTCCGGCAACTTTGTTTCCAGGGCCAAACTTTCCGCCCAAAGCTGGGTGGGTATAGTCGATACCGGTGTCAAGACTTTTATCGGAGGTAAGTTTAAGGGACCGCCCCAGTTTAAGACTTGAGTTGAGACTAACATTCCAATCTTGATACCCTTCCCGCTGAGCCCTTCTGCGTGGAGCTTGTCTACACCCTGTAGAGAGATGAGCAAGGTGCACTTCTCATCACTCTGAAGACCATCACCGTCATAACATGGGTCGACAGAGAGTCTGCCGGAACTGCTGGATCATTCTTGTCGGATACCTTCTTACTGAACTGAGGCCTAAAGAAAAGGTCTCCATAAAAANGCCTACTAACATACTGCAACGACTCACTTTGGTGGCTGTACTTTCACAACAGGTCGAATTGCCTTCACTCCAGGAATATTCTCCACAGTCGCGACGTCCTAAGAAGCATGACCACGTTATTTCGGAATAACTCTCGCTGGGTGCAAAGCGAGACACAAACACTAGCATCCTTGCGCCATCCATCAGCAACTGATATCAACATAAAAGAAGCATCTGTCTTACTCTCAGCGTCACGGAGGCACCGGTGAAAAGCCCGGCGCTATCGAATTCCTTGTCAACATCCAGTCCAACTCCGCGTTCCCTCAATGACGAGTAGACGGCGTCAAGGGACTGCGGGGATGCGTCAGCACCACAACAATGCACGGGAATATCTGCCACTCACTCGAGAAAACTTCCGTGCATTGGGTATATTGGCAAGATTGTCGACCTCGATGATGAACTTGTTCGGAACGAACGGCAAGCCTGAACCTTTCTCAAATCGAGGAGGGAGCGCTGCAAGGGTAGGACCGGCGAATGCAAGAGCCAAGGCTGTCCATTGGACTAACGATTTCATCTTGGGAACAAAGGGGGAACCCAAGAGTCCAGCGAAGGTTAGTTCTCCCAAAGCGACACGACTTATATCTTCGACAGCAAAGAAGCATCATATCGCTCTGGGGTCACGAAACACAAAACCAGCAGCTCTATTTGCGAAGTAGTTTCGGTTGTAGGCGGGATAAGTACCGTAGAAGACGAAGTGTTCTTCCCTGGTGATTCTTCTTCGCGAAGCGTTGTTCTGTTCTGAGAATGAAGCCAGGAAGTTGAGCCTTCTAACAAATGTAAGCTAGCCATGCGTGAGACTCGAGCACAATGACCAAGGATCAGATTGCGTATGCATGCGTGCTCCTGGAGAAAGAAGACGGAGGGATAAATAATGGTCCAATTTCGAATTATAATCGAGATACAAGTGTCCGTTTGCTATACTTGAAACAAGAGTCCTTTTCCAGTCTAAGCTTGTTGAATGCCTACAATCGGACTCAACCAGGTCTCATAATCTTCCTGTTTCCTTCGATCACCGGTAACCTTCAGAGCTCGGAACAAGAACCTATAAGCTCCATTAGCGATCGTGGAGCCATTGGCAAACTTCGGCGAATCAAAGGCAATAGTATTGAAGCCGTTGTCATCCGGATTCTAAGCAAGTAGGTTAGCTCAAAGTTTGATATTATCGGAGAAAAGGGGGATGATGTGCCACTCACCTCATTGTTGCGACTGAGGAAGGTCCTCTCGACAAGTGGACCGATAGTCTTTACTCTTGAGAATGAGCCTCCATGGATGGAGTGAGGGAAGGTGAAGAGGTGGCCGAAATCAGGGAGTCCTCGCTTATTCAGGCCAGCCTCGACCTTGATGCCTGGTTCTACCAAATCCAATCGGATGAGCGGGGAGCCAAATGCCAGCCTATCGTCGACCAAAAACCGAATTAGCAAGGCTATTTTCAGCACAGTCCATGAATATCCTTACCTAAAGACGAACGTGGGGAAATCTTCCCCGACAAAGGTGTAGTTGGTGGGGTTAGCCTGGACTTCGCCCGCCGAGTCAAGAATAGCTGGGATCTTTTCGCCGAAGAAAACGTCGGTGTTATCGACCACCTGCTTATTCTTGAGCGAGGCAGCGAGACCGAGGTAGGTCACATGGTAGTTCTCTCCTGGCCCAGAAACCTGAATAAATCCGGAGTAAACGGGGTAGCGAGAAGAGTCGACTCCTCTTGGAGGGGTGAAGAGGGCGGTGACAAGTCTTGATTCGCCGGGCCGCAGGGTGAAGCGAGAAGGTGTGATGGTGACGCCGGCCGCAGCTGAAACTTGGGGGACAGGGCCAAGTGATGCAAAGATCGATTGCTATGACGAGATTCAGGCTTATCCCTGGAAATGAGAAGAAGAGAAGAGGGATATTACACACCTCGCGAACACTCAGAGTCGTACCAGCAGCAACGTGGGTAAGGGTATAAGCCTTTGATTTTTTGTCGTTGTTTTTGACGGTGAAAGTGTGGCTAATGATGGAGGAGCGTCAGCAAGCAACGATCGCCTTGATAGTCAAGGCACTCACAGCGGTCTGTAGTTAGCAGTGTCATTTAAAACAAGTTGACCAGTGGAGATTGAAGTCGTAGAGAAGATGGCGTCATAAACGTTGATGAGACCTGCGCCCTGCTGTGTAACGGTCTGAGGCAATGCTCCATCGTCCAGAGTGGCTGGGACGCTACGAGCGGTGGTCTCGAACAGAGTGCGAACTCCCCGGACAACAGAAGTCGATTTGCCTTTGGCTTCGAGCAGGAGAGCAATAGAACCAGCGAGGAATGGAGTAGCCATGGACGTTCCAGACTGCACAGCGAAGCTTCCCGCGTTAACCGGCACGAGCGAGAGGATGTTGCCCCCAGGAGCTGCGACTGAAGGCTTGAAGTAGAAGTCATTCGTAGGGCCGTACCTGTCAAAAAGCTCAGTGAATGGTTGCATCGGAAAACATGATAAAACGTACGAGGAAAAGGTCGACATCAAGCCTCCTCGCGGGTTGGGGAAGTTCACGACCTCATCGCTGGGGGGGGAAAGACACCTTCACAGGAACGCCGGCGAAGAATTGCTCAACCAACTGGGTAAAAATTAAAACTCCATATTTACGTTCATAGTAACCGGGAAACGTACGAATGCTCCATCAGCTGCCCCGATGAGGGCAACAACGAATCCAGGAACGGAAACGCCGGTAGCACCTCCTCCGTTACTTCAAAATCCGTCAGCAGTGTCGCCATATGCATGAATGGAGATTGACTCACTCATAGACCAGCGCTTGCTTGGCACCTTTTGCCTTGATGTTTTCCATCTTTTGGACGAAAGTGCAAGTACCCCGACGGACGATAACAAGATAAGGTGAGAGATCAGGAGTATCGTCAGGAAGGGGTGCGCAAGCATCGTTCGGGATTGTGGTATCTTGAGTGAGGGCGTAGATAGGCAGTTCTCCTTCAATGGGGAGAGTCCTGAAAGAGAAGTAAGGGATCGGGGCGTGGTCGACTCCGGACACGATCGCTTCCTGGACAGAGAGTACCGTGCTATTATAATATTAGCCTCGGATATCACGCAGAATGAAAAACAGCGATAACATACTTCTCAACACTGGCGACAGAAATAGCGTCGATACCATTCCCTGGGCTAGAAGTATACCAGGCGCCGGATGAACCCTGCCCATTATGACAGATATGAGGTGAATTATGCAAGAAACGAGGAAGCAGCTAAACGCACATCATTCCCAGCTGCGATAGTCACGACTTTGCCATTCCTCGCGATGCGACTTGCGACAACAGCAGACGCCGAGGCGGTCCATCCGTCGGCACCTCCGAGAGATAGAGTCAGAATATCCTGCCCATCTGCAACACCCTTGAGCAGGGATTCGATGATAACTAATCGCGCAATGTCAGGATTCCGAAGTCACCGGGTAACGTATTGGATGGGCAAAACTTACCTTCATCGGTCGTGGATCCATCACAGCCGAACACCCGGTAAGCAGAGATGGAAGATTGGTACGCAACACCGGTGACATTGTATGGATTGTTTGGATCAGCAGCGATGATACCCTACAAATTCAGAAGATGAGACTCAGTGGCTGCGTGACGAAATAGAACTCTGAGCTTACAGCAACATGGGTTCCGTGACCTAGAAATACCGGTCGTTAGATAGGGGCCGAAATTCTGCAGATACAAGGACACTCACCCTCGCAGTCCAATGGGTCGTCGTCAGGGACAGGATCGTTGGTGCCATCATAAGCATCGCCAACGAAGTCGTAGCCACCGATAACCTTCTTTCCTGGACCGATGCCACCACCAAGCAGTGGGTGCGTATAGTCAATTCCTATGAAAGGCAATCTCCGTCAGTTGGTGCATCGAAAGTGTCTGATGGGAAGCGAGCAGACCGGTATCAATGCTGTGAATGAGACGTCAGCGGGATTTTTAATAGATAACGCCGAGGAAGCAACGCACATTCCAATCTTGATGCCTTTGCCGAAGAACCCTCGCGCGTGAACCTTGTCGACCCCCTACATATGCCAATGTCATGAGCATCGTGTTTTCTTGACCGGGATGACAGAAAGAAAACATGATCACGTACAGTGGCCACATGCGTCGAGAAGATGCTGGGAATAGCTGCAGGATCATCTGGTCCAGATACGATGTGCTTCGAGACAGGTCTAAGTGGAAAGGATTACGAAGCCTCGTAAACAACAAGGTAAGGATTGCCTAGCGTGGTTTCGACTCACTGAGGCTTCTTGAAAAGAGTCACAGCATAGATGGCCTTCACTCCCGGAATCGTCTCGAGAGTTTCGGCATCCTGTAGGCGTCCCGATTAGTTTGCGTGTCACGTCAAGGGAAAATTCTATCATACAGCGGCGTTCTATTCTCAACCGTTAGCATGGGATAGCTCATGAAGAATATTAATACACACGTTGATAGTAACGGAAGCCCCGACGAAGAGTCCTTGCGACTCAAACTCCTTGTTAACATCGAATTCCACAGCCCGAGCCTTAATCGAGTCGTAGACAGCGTCGAGAGTCTACGCAAAATGCTGAGCCAAGACGAAGCCGAAGGAAATTGATGTAACACGTACTCGGGCGTATGCACGCTTGTTAGGGATAGCCGCGAGAGTGTCGACCTCGACAATAAACTTGTTAGGGATGGTCGGCACGTTAGAAACACGCTTGACGGAAGAGAGTGGAAAGGCAGCAAGAACACTTGCGCCTAAGAGAGAATGAACGAGTGCGAAGTAAACGAAAGACTTCATCGCGAACGATGGGCGAGAGGAGGACGAAGGAATGAAGGAACTCCCAAGAGGCAAAGGGGGATGGAATGGGAAGGCCCTTCGAGGACGACGTTATATACTTCGACACGTAATCGAAGGAGGAAGCATGGCACAAGTATCCATGCGGTTAGAAGAATGGTGAGGAGAAGATCGCCTTGTGGAGCATTCAATCAATAGGACGCGTCTCGCACTAACCGCGCTGACCGCCTGTCCGGGGTGGCCTTCGTGGGCACATGTTGACTCGTCTGACACCATGATTCTCGACAATTAGGACCTCGGTGAACACCAACAAAAGCAGTTCACGGGACTCCTGTGTCTGCCGGGTTGCATACGTGCACGATAGCAAAAATGGGACAGCCAGCATGAGTGCAAATCAACAGTGCGAAAAAGAAGCTCGCGCCCTCGTGAAGTGGTGCCTAGCATCGTGATTCTTCCTCGAGCTCCCGTATCAGATGTGTGGGACATGTCGAGACACGTCGCCACCAGGACTGTGACGAGCTCGAGCAAGGCGTCATGGTGCGTTCCTAGGTAACCCTGCGACAAGTAGTATGGACTTGACATGTGGGCTAGCCGTGTTTGCAGGGAGTGGGTCCGAAGAAGAATTGAATCGTAATCCTCAAGAGCTTCTCGAGAGCCCACAGAGGGATGAAACAGTGATTATTTCGTTGGTAATTGAGCCAGGATCGTTCAGATTGGTGGAGTTCTTGTTAAGCGCAAGATGGTTGCGAGCAACCAGACGCAGTTGACATCTCCGAACCGGCCAGAAACATACAACAACAAACACCCCTCGGGCCAGCCGGCCGTCCTCCCAGTGCCCTTAACCGTCAATTGCGACCAATGAAGATCTTCCAGGCGTCGTCGCCCACCCGTCGCTCTGAAGCATGAGGAGAGTGACTCGTCAATTATGAATTATTTTATTTGTCAATCATCGAACTCACCGTCGTCAGAATAGAGGTAGTGAAACCAACGGGCCGACCCCTGTATGACCCACCGCCGGCTGATACGAGCATCCGCCGCGAGTATGGCTTTCCATGATTCGAATACTTTCTGAGATCTCTGTTCGAGTTTGAGGAATTTGGCTTCGGTGCCCCAAATAGTCTCGGATTTGCTCAGTTTTTGTGGAACACCCGTCCTCTAGATACAAGGCACTCGAGTTGGTCATGCGAGGTTGTGATCAAGAACCAAACCCTGAAACACTCACATACAGTAAAGTTAAATCGGATGTTTCAATCCGATAGCCTTCCATCTCCTTCAACATTTTGTGGAATTTGTAAGAGTGTAAGGGGGGTAGTCGCACATGTTGAAATCGGTCCAGATCTCCGAGGACTTGCTCCCATCGTCTAATCATCGAAAAAGTGGCGATAGATGAAACAGGAGGAAATCCCTCTAATCGTGCAAGCACACAGAGATGGTAATCGCGCAAATTTCCGTTAGCGAATCGAAAGCCAATCTCCAGATGCGACCTCCCTAAAATACCTCCCTCCCTGTGCATACGCTCTCGTGACGTAGCCACAGTATACAAAGCTGGGAGAACGGGATCGAGTCCAAGTTCCTCGACAGATCCAGCTCGGCTTAGAATGCATAGACTTATCTTGACAACGCGGGGAATGAGAGGGAAAGCGTCCGAGGCCAGCCGCTGAACATCGCTGGCATGTAGAGGCGCCGTAAGAGACAAAGTCTCAAGGTCCTCACACAGTGCTAATATCGACGACAACTCTCCTTCTGAG
The DNA here is from genome assembly GCA_027579435.1 of Candolleomyces eurysporus. Classification (NCBI taxonomy): domain Eukaryota; kingdom Fungi; phylum Basidiomycota; class Agaricomycetes; order Agaricales; family Psathyrellaceae; genus Candolleomyces; species Candolleomyces eurysporus. The sequence continues at coordinate 29,826 of JANBPK010000861.1, read as the reverse complement.
CAGTTTCTCCCGGTGAGGGACAAGGAGCGTATCTTGCACTCGGATTGCAAGATGAGGGTATGGACGTCGGAGAAGAAAGTCGAGCTGTCGTGGGCTAAAAGCGAAGAGTCGATCTTCAGGTCGATTAGTTTTGGGACGTAGAGGTGAGGGAGGATCGCTGATTGGGATGCAGCAAGGTTTATGTCCAACGTCGTCAACGTCTTGCTTTGAAATTGAGCGGGAGATCCAAAAGACCTTGATCCTGAAACGGGCACTGGTTCAGTGAAAATGAGGGTCAGAAGCCGCTTAGACGTCGCAAGGACGTCCCTGACTCCAATTTCATCCCGGTCTGCCTTCGCTGCGTACTTCTGCAGCTGGTGCCAGGGCATTGATATCTGGATTGGCTCAGGCGAACGTTGTCCACCATCAACTTGGAGCCATACTCCGCGTAGCTGGGGTGCTTCTTCAAAGCATTGCAAGTTGCACTTCCCTTCCGGTGGAACTGAGATCACGAGGACGAGGTGTCGAAGCAGGGGGACGTTGCCACGAATGACTGGGAGTGTTTGGAGTGCGACGGCGCAACGAAGGTACAGCTGCACATCTCGCCACTGGCTAGAGTGCTTGGCCAAGAGTGACGAAATTGAGATAGCAGTCTGGCTGTTGTCGTCCGAGTCGTTTTTCCAACTATAGCTTTGCCGGAACATGAAGGAAATCGGGTGGTTTCTAGATCGTTCGAGAAAGAACTTGACCCGAAGGAACATCTTGTGGCGCACCTCTTTCGGAAGTCCGTAACGTTCGACGTCAAGTGATAGGTGCCACTTTTTGCACCATAGGCGCGGCGACGACATGGCCACTGAGTGCCAATGCTTGCTGACACGAATAATGTGCCAGAGAGGCAAGACCGCTGGGCCCCGTAGCGAAAGTTCTACCGCCATGACTGCACAATAAAAAANTCTGTTCGAGAAGTTCATCCGGAAGGGTAAGGATGTTGGGCGGGTGTCCAGGCGTAGACCCGGAAAGGGTGTCAGGGTACATCTCGTTGGTTGGTAATTGCGGATGTTCTGGAATTCCAGCCTATCTGAGGGTGTGAAATAAGTTGAACAAATACGACGAAGTTCGTACCTCTATGAAGCAGTGTTCAATAGCAGGCAAGAGTGAAAAGGAAGTGACGGTAGGGTGGGTCACCAAAAGTGCGGTGTGCACTGCATTACTCATAGGTTCCAGTGACTATTGACTCGGATACATTAGCACAAGACCTTGACATTTGGCAGATTGTCACAAGGGTTTTCCCTCACTTACATCACCCAAGTCCGGCGGCCTATACATACTGGCGCAAAAGATTCATTGATACATAGGGAGTGCGTAATAAATTAGGTGACACAAATTCTAAATAAACGCACTCGCGTCCATCTTCTGAAAAATCTTGGTGTGCGTGAGCGTCCATGGCTTGTGGGTAGACATACTTCATACACGTCAAAACCACCTTCCTCAAACTATCCGGGGGAGCGACGAATATAACGCTACCGTCCATGCTGTAGTGATGCGGTCGCCTTGATCTGATGTACGAGTCGATTTCGCTCCCTGGAAATTTGACCGGAAGATGCAGAAGTTCGAGGACTTGAAGGTTTGAAAGACATTTTGTTCCCCCGACTTGTGGAATCGGAGGTTATCATAGAGAAGGGATCAAAAGCGACATTGTCCATGGTGAAATGAAGGAGGACCGGGATGGCGTTCTTCGAGAAATCCCAGTGCCATCGATACCCTAGACCGCCTTGGAATCGGCTCAATGAAAATCTCGTGCATCCAACTGCTACGACTCCCCTCCAGTATCGTGTCACTGATTTTCTCAGGGCTGACGGCAAATAGCTGAGCTCGAGTGGTGTTCACACGTCGCTACATTCGTTGAACGCTATATCCAGCTCGGCGAGGTCCGGCATCTTCGAAAGCTCGATGAATCGCACTAAATACGGGTACATATTTCTGAGATAAAATTCGCGGACGTTGAGAAGCTGCAATCCATGTCGATAGATCTGGCAAAGGGACTCCATATCGTCGCAGGTTTCGTTCGACTCGTTGAAATCGAGTCAGAGATTCAACATTGGTGCACGATCCCCAAATTCGCATAATCTTGGCACCATTAGGCCAGTCGCAGCGAAGGACGAAGGTGGTGAGGCGGGTTAAGAGAGGCGGGGTTATGTTGGGTCAGTCGAATCCGAATCCAGTCTCTTTCACCGTATGTTCATAAGTCCGAAGGCGCAGGGTTATCGACCTGAGTGGTGGAAGGTAAAGGAATGGGTTACTGGAGGGATCTACATGTTCGTACCAGCATCCCGTAAAAGAAAGGCGAATTACTTTGATGGCCCCATGCCAGATCCGAGTCTCCAGGCGCCACCAAACTAATCAGGTTTGACAGATACAGGGTACTAGGGCAGGAGATTTCCAGTCGATCCAAGGTTGGCCCTTCCTTCGAAGCTTCACCAGACCCGGATCCTTCAGTTCACATCCTCGCGGTTCAGCAATATTCGCCATGGACGATTGGCATTTTGGGGACAGCCACAGCGCGGGGGCACCAACAAATTCCACTTTCAAAACGGAGTCGGTTTCTACTCGTGAAGAATTTGAGTCGGCTCCAAAGGTGCGGTGTCCCAAGCGTTGTGTCATGGCCAGTCGCTGTATACGAGGCAGAGCTATATCAAAGCATCTTGCCGACACGCGGTTGAAAGAAGGAAGTTGGTATCGATGCCTGCAAGCGCGAGAACCATGATTTCCCCCAAGATTCGGTGGGCATTCGGCGGATTGGTGGCAATAGGACTCGATAGCTCTGGCGTTTTTCTCTCGNAGCTCTTCGATCATTCTCGTTAGCTGTCGCTCCAACAGGGATCAGAGCCCTATTGCCAATGAGCGGACAAGTGGAAGATGCTATGCTGTTGCGATGGATGAAGCAGTTGGTTTTTGAGGGTATGAACAGGTATTGAGGGTGGTACTTGGAATACAACCTTCCGTCATGTCATGAAATACCACGAGATTCAATATTCAAGCTCCGCTTGCGCTCCCTTACCTCAAATTCAAAACGAGGGTATCAAATCAAAGAATACTCAAACAAGGCGATGGCGACAAGCGTACAAATTTGCAGCAGATACTCATGATAGGATCTTTACATTACAAGAGTCGGAAACGTTACAATAGAAGCTACTGAGCGCTAAGCCGTAACGGCGTCTTCCGCTTCCTCTCCTGGCTCCTCCCCCTCCGACTTCTCTTCATCCTCATACAGTACAGCGGCGGAGCCTGACAAAGTCCGCATACGCTTGAGGGGTGGTAATTCGTTTGAGTCAGCCTGGTCCGTAGAGGTTCGTTTGTTAGTATACGATCTCGAAACATTGCCAACGAGATGGAGGGGGGNTCGATTCTCGAACTGGCTCTTGATTATCGCTGGATGCCTCACTTGCAGCAGTGGGAGGGGAGGCTATAATCTCCTCTTCAATCTCTTCTTCAATCTCCTCTTCAGCATCGTCAACCTGAGCCTTGGCGGCGGCTTCTGCTCGGACTCCTTCAATGGCCTTATCGAACAATTTGAGGATTTCGTCGTAGTACTTGTGTGTTCCGTCCTCGTTGCGTCGCAAGTGGGTATAGTCAGGCGCTTCCACTCCGGCTACACCGTCGTTTGCTATTTCACTCTTCTCGACAACAACGGAATGGATGATTCGGTGTAGCCCAGAGAGGAGAGCCTGGCACGGCGATCCCCAAAAGTCGCTGATATGGACCATGTATTTCCCGTGAAGTCTTCTTTCCAACATGACGCTTCTCTTGGCTGAATACGCTCGCTCGGGGTCGTCATGTCCCCAATCTTCCAGCCACTTGGGAGGGTTGGGTTTTTGAACGCCGGGCTTCTCGAAGGTCCACATCAGGTAGGCAAGCACATAGTGAAACGATTCCAGGTCGTCGAGATGGTCATGCTCGGGGGCGTGATTCCCAAGGGTGAAGCTTTCCAGGACCATGAGGGACTGGAACATTCGGGTACCCTGTATGCGCATCAGAAATCGCAGACTTACGCTGGAGTGCAGAAGCAAAAAAGCCTACAGTTCTGAAGTCGGTCAGAGCGTTGGCTCCGCCTTTACCGATGAATTTGGCCATATCGAGATCAATTAACAGCCCACGCTTGCCCAGGGTTTCGACAAACCCGAGCAAAATATTATGGAGGCTGACGTCGCGATGAAGGACACCTTTGAGTAACAAAGCGCGATGGCCTGAACGAAATGCCAACGTCAGAAAGGATAGTCGTCATGGATATATATCAAGACACTCACCGGCAATCGCATCGCGGACGGCCGCCAAAACTTGCTCAACGCTTTCAAATGTGTCGAGAGATCCACCATAGAGGTCCATGATGATCCTGCAGAAGACACGGTCCCTGAAATTTACGTAGCTATCGACCGCTGAGCCTCGGTATTCGCGAGTGTGAGGTCCCTCAACATATGAGACCATTTGTCCAATCCCGTCGATACCCTTCGCAGCTTCCAAGAACTCGTATTCGGGTGTTCGATGGGCGGACCTCCAAGAATCTTTGATAAGGAACCGTTGGTTTCCCTTGAGGGCGTACCAGCCAGTGGTGCCTCGCCCTCGGATGCTCTTTCGTGTAAAAGGTTCCTGCCCTGGAATGAGCTGGTATACGTCCACCTTCTTCTTTCCCCCCTCCTCAACGTCAACTTTGATGTATCGGATCGGCTTGCCATGTTTGTCTTTTCCCCAGTATACCGAGGTATCGAGACCAAGGGTTTCCTCGTCCACGGAGCTAACTCCCAAAACAAGCCGGACAAAGGTGTACGGATCGTTATGGAAGTTTAATAGAGGCGAGAATTGAGCGCCGCTTCTGTCGAAATGATAAAGGCGAACACGTTGCTCAGTAACGATAAGAATCCTGACAAATCGACGCTGGGGCTGGTGCGAGAAGATTTGTCTTCATAGTACAAGGTGGTCAAGTCAATGCCACAGTTCGTTTGAAGGAGACTGAACTAACCTAGCGTACACGGCGAGCTGTTTCAGGTCCTGCTCATGGCGAATTCCTTCATCAAGTTTCGCGTCCATCAAGCCGGCGGCGCAGTCGTAGTTTCCTTGTGTGAGATTCTTCGCCGGATTCTTGAAGGCTGGACCAGTTGCAGTGACCGTGAAATCGGGTTGTGAAAACAGGGTAGGCTCCCCATCCTCTGTATGAAACAGCTTCTTTTTGTGCGTAAGAACGACTGCTCGAGTAATTTCTTTGCCGGCTTTGTTGTAAAAGTGCGCGATGATTTCGTTGAAGATGTAGCCGAAGGGCTTGTATAGGTCGCTTTCCTTGACCTTCTTCCCAGCTTCTGCTTGAGGGAGGCGCCAGCGTTTTTCTTTCTTGCTGTAGTACTTGGACTTGACAAGGTATTTGTTGATTTCTTCCTCTTTCGCTATTTTGGCGTACACCTCTGTTGCAAACGACCCCTTCGCCTGAGAGACATGAGGCTTGAGCTCGGCGTGGATGAGCTTCTGCTGTTCCGCCCTGTCCTTTGCGAGCTTAGCACCGGACTGTGTTGTGTGCCCGTGGGGCGTGTCGGACTCCGCGAAAGAGGCAACGTAGAGACTATGCATCGATGGCTTGAGTGGGGTAACTGGTACCTTGAACACGGGCGCAGGCTTGTTTGGCCCTGGAGGAGGGTTTCTTTTAGACGACATGGCGGCAACGGAGAAACCAAAAGACTGACCGAGGACTCTCTTAAGTACCTATCTCTATATCCTCCGAGAGCGTTCAGTTCGGGACAACAATCCAAGGTTCGTTGGTGGTGGTCAAAGTGAGAGCTCGTGTTTGATCGCGCCTTCCGAAATGGGTCTTGAATATTAGGTCCCGTGATCGCGCGGCCGGTTCGGCAGGCAGGTATTGTCGCGCAGCCGCCGGCCGGCCTGTCCACCACCCACCCAAGATGCCATGCTACGAGCGGAAGCGTTGAGTGGCATTGTGGTCATCCGGTTGCTATGTGTCCGGTTTAAAAAAGGACAGACAAAGGAGAAACATAAAAACGTAAACTTAAAACGCTACGCAATGTCGACGCTCGAAACACTGCATTTGAACAGCTGGATCCAACTAACAAGCTCCTGCGAGGCTTCCTCAAACTAAACGTCGCATTCCTCATATCCTCAATTGTAAATTGTCTGGGCGACTACGCAATCATTGACTCCTGGAGCATGGTGCAATGAAATTCTTTGTGCTACAGCCACTCGCCATCGCTTTCGAGGGATTCATTTCGCATCCTGTCCGATTGGCAGGGATGAGTGTTCCAAACTGGATCATGAGAACGGTAGGGTACGTCTGGGTTGTGTGGTGGTTCACAGTAACGTTGCCAATGTGGCTGGCACCTGTAGTCAGGGTAGGGTTTGATATGCCAAATGAATGGCAGAGTTTAATGGTCATTTCGATTGCGGATTGGGTGAGAATGTTTATACCTGGCTTCTCGTTTCACTAAAGACGTTCTGTAGCTATTTCTGTGAGGACCAATTTTGACGCATTTTGTCTACTCAGCGAGAATCTGGTTTTTACAAGGGGAGCGTTGAACTTTGAGCGGGAAAACCGACGATGATATTCCAGGCCTGTTCATCCGAACTTCGTCTCTCTACCACAGCAACCCCCCGACGACAATCGATGAATCAATCACAAATACTCCCAGGTAAAAAGGTAAGAAAGCTCACCATCATCGGCATGCACATATACAATTGAATCACCACCGGACATCGCCCAACGTCGATTCGTCTTAGCATCAGCTAAGAGGTGGGGCCTCCATGAGTCGAGTATTTTCCGAGCGCGATGAGCGAAATTAAGAAGCGTGCTTCCTGGAGTGTGGAATGACGCCCTATCGAGGGCTCGTGGAATATTCATACGCTGCAAAGAAAGTGGTCAACAGTGAGGACTCGATGAAGGGAGGATACTGTGGACTTACATAGAGCCACGGCAAGGTGAAACTTGTGATCGGATATATCTCCATCTCATTCAATGTTTTGTGAATTGAAGAAGAGACTTGAAGCCAATGCGGAATCCTTTTAAGCGGATGGAGCACCCGCAAGTGTTCATTTGCGAGCAAAGCCTGTTTCCATCGACAAACGGTGCGATAATCGGCCATTCTTGAGTTTTCGGCAACGATGCTGGCCTGATTCAATGTGTGATTCTGAGGCGAGCCCGGATCTGCTGGTTCGGAAGTCGCGTCGCCAGACTTGATCAATGAAAACCCTTCCAACTGCGCAAGGACATCCGTTTGTGGTGGGACCCAATGAAAATGTGGCCGCAATACGATTTTTAGGTCCAACCTCTGAAGTATCACGGCGCTCTGATGCATCGCATCTCGAGCTCTCGCGAAGTGGTCCATGGCAGAGTAATCGGGATCAAGGGACCCTTCGCTAAAGGGAGCCCAGGGATGGAGGGTGAATTCTTGAAGGTGGGGGACACGTAGCTGAGATCCGGATTTGGGAAGGATTATTTGTTGGAGGCCTGCGCAAGATACGTGACTAAGACGTAGTCTGCGCAGGTCTTTGCATAGCTTCAAAATGAGTGATAGCTCTATTTCTGAAGTGGCCGGGCCGTCTAAAGCCAGACAGCGCAATGAACACTCGGATTGGAGAAGGAGAGTGTACAAGATTCGAGAAAACTCTTCGACACAAGTGATCGTCAAGTTCGTCAAAGATGGGAAGCGGAAGGTGCGAAGGAGAGATGACCGTGCTATGGCAAGGTTGAGATTGAGCTCTGTCAATGAATGGTGTGTCATGGTAGAACGCCAAAACATGGGCTCTCGTTCCGTGCAAGAAAGAGAAGTCAGGGATCCTGAGGCTGAAAGAGCCTTTGCAAATCCAGTGTCGTGCGATCCGTCTTCTTCATATTCCACCAATTGTGCCCAAGGCAACGCGATATGGACGGGTATATCATAGTTTAACCGTCCATATACCTTGACGGTCCGCAGAGAAGGGGCATCGTCGAAGCATCCCACCCCATACCATGGAAGCCAGCCTTGTAGCTTGAGGGTCAAGTCACGAAGTAGAGGGACCTTGCCGTGAACAGCTTGAAGACACTGTGCAAGATTTTCGGTCAAAGTGAGATGGACGCTTTGCCATTGTGATGAATATTTGGTCAGGAGCAACAAGGGCGTGTGCCTATCGAACGATTCTGACCACTCATCTTGGTAAAATTCAAAGGAGATGGGATAGGTGCTGGAGCGCTCGAGGTGGAGTTGAATTCGATGAAACTGATTAGTCTTTTGGGTTTCCTCTAAGCGGAAGCTGCACGAAAGCACCCCGAGGTTGGACCACAGCCGGGGCCTGGATATGGTGATGGAGCGCCAACGCTTGCAGACGCGGGTCAATATCCAGATGGGGGNATGGATCCGGTAGGTAGGGGGATGGATCGGTAGGTAAGTAGCACTTGGGCCTCTCAATTGCGTGGTGAAATATAGTCTCGAGAAGTTCGTTCGGAAGACTGTGAATGTGAGCTGGTTTCCTGCGCCTGATTCGCATTCTAGCAGCACTGTTCAGCAAATGTCGAAATTCTAATGAAACTACCGAGCCTTACCTGTCCTTGGAAGTCGAGGCTCGCGGTGGAAGAGAAGCGATGCAGCCTTGTCTAGCGAGGTTGCAGTTATGGGAAAGCGTTACCCTTCCGGGCGGGCGCGTGAGTCACTTGACCACTGTAAATCGATCAGCGGGCTTTCCCTTCGAAAAAAGTGAATGCTCAGGCTGCTCCGGGGTTCGTTATCTCTATCACAATCTCTGCCTCTTCGATACCAGCCTCGGCGCATTCCAAGAGTCCAGATATTCAGAACTATGTCGTCGTCGGCCCCAGCTGAGGCGGCCAGCGCTGCTGGTACGCACAAGGACCCTGTCACCGGAGAGATGATATCCAAGCAGTGAGTGCACTCACCGTTATGCTCTATGCGTTGCGTTTTGATCGATCAGCAATACAGGGAGCTGAAGCGCCGTGAAAAGCAGAGAGCCAAGGAAGCTGCGAAGGCGAGCAAGGCTGCTGCTACACCTGTCCCGGCCGCGAAGGAAAAGGCTGAGGCCAAGCCCAGCGAGGAAGAGCTCAACCCCAACGTGAGGAGTCATATTCAATGCCATGACTCATTCTAATCGACCCCCAGCAATACTACGAACTGCGAGCTCGACAAATCAAGCACCTCAAGGAGACTCAGAATCCCAACCCGTACCCTCACAAGTTCCATGTCACCACGTCGCTCACGAAGTACATTGAAGTGTATGGCCCCGAGGGCGTCATTGCTGCGGGCACCCGCCTTGACGGCAAGACGGAACAGCTGGCCGGTCGTATTCACAATATTCGTGCCAGCGGTTCCAAGCTGCGTTTCTACGACCTCCACGGTGAGGGCTTCAAGGTGCAGATCATGGCCACCCAGCAAGACGCCTCGGACCCCGACTCTTTCGTGGCCACCCACGAAATTTTCAAGCGCGGTGACATCGTTGGTGTCATTGGTACACCCTCCCGCACGAAGAAGGGCGAACTCAGCATTTCGCCGAGCCAGATGATCTTGCTTTCACCCAACCTCCACCAACTCCCCTCGTCCCACTTTGGCTTGAAGGATCAGGAAACACGGTATCGCAAGCGATACCTTGACTTGATCCTCAACGACAACACCCGCAAGCTGTTCATCACCCGAAGCAAGATCGTCAACTACATCCGCCGGTACTTGGACGCAAGCGGCTTCATGGAAGTGGAGACGCCGATGACATCCATGCTCGCAGGCGGTGCGACTGCCAAGCCCTTCGTCACCCACCACAACGATCTCAACCTTGACTTGTTCTTGCGTATCGCTCCTGAGCTTTACCTCAAGCAGCTTGTCGTCGGTGGATTGGATCGTGTCTACGAAATCGGGCGTGTGTTCCGTAACGAAGGCATCGACTTGACGCATAACCCCGAGTTCACCATCTGCGAGTTCTATATGGCCTACGCTGATATGGAGGACTTGATGGACATGACCGAGGAGATGATCGAAGGGTTAGTCAAGTTTTTGACGGGTGGCAGCACGAAGATCGTGTATCACCCAGATGGGAAGGGTGCAGAGAATGCGAGGGAGGTGGAGCTCGACTTCCAGAGGCCATGGAAGAGGTACGATATGATTGGGACCTTGGAGGAGAAGTTGGGCGTCAAGTTCCCGCCAGGAGAGCAGTTGGACACTGAGGAGACGAACAAGTTTTTGAGGGACCTCTGCGTCAAGGTCAGTCGTGCTTTTAGTGGATGTGAACAGTTGCTGATGTACAACAGCACAACGTCGATTGCAGCGAACCTCGAACCAACGCTCGTCTCTTGGACAAGCTTGTCGGCGAATTCATCGAACCGCTTTGCCAGTCCCCTGCATTCATCGTCGGCCATCCTCAAGTCATGTCTCCTCTCGCCAAGTGGCACCGCTCGCGACCAGGTCTCTGCGAACGATTCGAAGGGTTCATGTGCGGAAAGGAGTTCTGCAACGCCTACACCGAGTTGAACGATCCCTTCGAGCAGAGGCTGAGGTTCGAGGAGCAGGCCAGGCAGAAGGAGCAGGGAGATGATGAGGCTCAAGGAATTGACGAAACTTTCATCGATGCGTACGTTAATTCTCATCTTTCCCAGACGGGATTTTAATTAACATTCTTCGTAGTCTCGAGCACGCCCTACCGCCCACCGGAGGGTGGGGTATCGGTATCGACCGATTGGTCATGTTCCTCACTGACTCTACTAGTACGTGCCGCTTCTTTCTCATAATTTAATTCCCGTGCAATTCTCATCTCCTGTGTTTCTAGACATCAAGGAGGTGCTTCTGTTCCCCGCGATGAAGCCGTTGGAGGCCGTCCCTGCCCCAACTAACAACCCTGGAGGCCCTCCTCTGGCACCTTCTGGACAGATCTGAGCGATGAAGGCAGCAGGAAGTAAAACAAAATACTCGTTTCGTTCCATAGATTATTCCTACTTTGTATTTGGTCAAAAGAATCGAATCTTCTCCCACTGCTCTCGAATGAAGTTGAATGTGTCGAAAATGAATGGAGTCTTTGGATCGCTAAATCGCTTTCTGGGAAATACAAAAAAGATCACTCTCTGTCTGGGAGTCGAACCCAGCTTTCGCGCGTGACAGGCGCGTGTACTAACCGATATACTAACAGAGACGTGAGGGACTTAGATCGGCTGAACGCTATGCCTGCCATGCCGGCCGCTGATCGCTGTACAGCGTTCCAGTGACTCACGCGCTCGCCTGGAAGGTACTCTTTCCATAACTGCAATCTTGCTAAACAAGGTGCTGCGATCGCTTCTCTTGTACTGCGAGCCTCGACTTCCAAGGACGGTAAGATTCGATACTTTCATTTTAATTTTTGACTTTTTTCCGAACAGTGCTGCTAGAAATGCGAATCAGGCCCAGGAAAATAGCTCACATTCAAAGTCTTCCGGACGAACTTCTCGAGACTATCTTTCACCACGCAATTAAGAGGCCCGAGTACGCCCACCTTATGCGTCCATCCGCCATCTGGATATTGACCCGCGTTTGCAAGCGTTGGCGCTCCATCGGCATATCCAGCCCCCGGCTGTGGTCGGACCTCGGGTTGATTTCGTTCAGCGCCAGCTTATCGAAGACCCAAAGGGCCAACATATTTCATCAAGTTCAACTCCACCTTCAGCGCTCCGGCACCTGTCCCATCTCGTTTGAATTTTACGACCATGAGGCGCTTGAATGGGCCAATCTGAGCGATAGCAACAAGACCTTGTTGCTGCTGACTGGATATTCATCGCAATGGCAAAGCGTCCATCTCACTTTGACCTCCACAATTCCCGAACAATGTCTTCAATTTCACGGTGGGGTCCCTCTACTTCGTGACTTGACCCTCAAGCTACAAGGTGATCTTCAATCGTATAAGCTGGAATGCTTCGCGGACGCCCCTTCTCTGCAAACCGTCAAGATATATGGATGGGGTTTCTCTGATACACCCATCCAAATTGCGCTGCCTTGGGCCCAATTAGTGGAATATCAAGAAGACGGGTCGCACTACACTGGATTCATGGAGGCTCTTTTAGCCTCAAGATCCCTGGCCTCTCTTTCTTGCACAGAACGAAGGCCCATGCTTTCACATTCTACCATGACACACCATTCGTTGACAGAGCTCAATCTCAAGCTTGCCATAGCGCAGCCTTCCCTCCTTCGCAACCTCCGCCTCCCATCTTTGACAAACCTGGCGATCACTTGCGTCGAAGTGTATTTTCAGATCGCCTTAACCGACCTGCACACTCTCCTTCTCATCTCGGAGTGCTCATTGCGCTCTCTGATATTGGATGGCCCGCTCTCTTCAGAAATAGAGCTATCACTCATTTTGGAGCTATGCGGAGACCTTCGCAGACTACGTATCAGCCACATATCCTGCGCAAGCCTCGAACAATTAGCCCATCCCGAATCGGAACCCCAGCTGCTCGTCCCCCACCTTGAAGAATTCTCCCTCCATTTCCGGGGTCCCTTTGAAAGAAGGTTCCTTGATCCCATTTACTCTGCCATGGATGACTTCGCGAGATCTCGAGACGCGATGCATCAGAACGGCGACATACTCCAGAGGTTGCACGTAAAAATCGTGTTGCCGCGATATTATCAATGGGGACATCCACAAATGGCTGTCCTCGCGCAGTTGGAAGGGTTTCCATCGTCCCAGGGTTCTGACCCAATATATTCAGAGTCGCTTTACAATTACATGCTGGATGAGGCCAGCGTCGTTGACGAAAACCCAAGACTGGCCAACTATCGCACCGTTCGTCGATGGGAAGGGGCTTTGCGCGCGAATAAAAACTTTCGGTGGTTCTCTTTGCCCAAAAAGATTCGGCTTTGGCTTCGGGTCTCTTCTGCAATCCACAGAACATTGAATGAGATGGAGAGATATCCAACCACAAGTTCCAGCTTGACATGGCTCTATGTAAGTCCACCGCGTCTTCCCTTCATTGAGTTCTCATCGTTGACTGCTTTCTTTTCAGCGTGTGGATATTCCACAAGCCCTTGAGACGGCGTCATTCCAGACTCCAGGAAGCAGGCTTCTTAATTTCGCTAATCGCGCTCGGAGAATTCTCGACTCATGGAGGCCCCACCTCTTAGCGGATGCTAAGATGAATCGACGTTGGGCGATATCCGGTGGCGATTCGATTATATATGTGCATGCTGATGATGGTGAGCTCTCTTCCCTTTGTTACCAGGCGTGCTTTTGACCGATCCATTGATTGTTGTCGGGGCTTCCCATGGTAGAGAGACGAAGTTCGGAGGAACACATTTGGAATATCGTCGTTGGTTTTCCCGCTCGAAGTTAGCCTCTCCCGTAAAATCCAGACTCGTTGGTAAGATAAAATTTGTCATAATTAGTCCTGAGGAGAAATTTTACAGAGCGTCTTTAGTGAAACGAGAAGCCAGGTATAAACACCCTTATCCAATCCGCAATCGAGGTCACCATCGAATTCTCCATCCATCTGGCATATCGAACCTTACGCCGACCACAGGTTGCAGCCACATCGCCAACGTGACTGCGAGCCACCATAACACCCCGACGGACCCTACCGTTCCCCTAATCCACTTTAGAGCCCTAATCCCTGCCAACCGGACAAAGTGCGAAATGGATTGGTCGAAGGCGATGGCGACTAGCTGTAGCATGAAGAATTTCATTGCATCCAGGAGTGAATGATTGCGTAGTCGCCGAGACAATGTACGATTGAGGAGACGAGAAATGAGACGTATAGTCCGAAGAAGCCTCGCACGAGCTTGTAAATCGGATTCAGTTTGTTCTCGGCGAACGTATCGCGGGCCAAGAAAAACTGTGAACTAAGTCGGCGATTACAGTTCTGGGCATAGGGGTGAACGTGATCGTGTTACTTACTCTCCTATAATCCTGATGCCAAACCCGTCTGCAAAACGCATCGTTAGTCTTTCATTTGCAGCTGCAAAGCAACGAGAAGGAGTAGACACACCTCCATAGATTACGGGCACTGTAAGCGTCACCAAAAGATCCGAATCCGAAACGCGGAGACCACTCCGACCGCTCAGAAAGTCCAGCCGCAATCAAAATCGTGGAAGCCAAGCAAAACGTGCTGAGCGACGCCTTAACAGTCAATGGATGACCCCGCACCGTCTGCTGCACCCAACACTTCTGCACGCCAAACGGCTCGTGGAGGCTTGGGTTCTGCTCCATAAGCAAGTCACCCCGGGTACTTACAGAGCGCAGATTTCGCATAGCCTTAGGAGTTGTCGCAGCGTAAAATGGAAGCAACTGCGATACGGCCTCTTTGGGTGTGGTATGTAGAAAGTGGCTTCATGTTCCTATCGAAATCCTCGAAATGAGGTATAGAGGTCAAATGACCTTTGAATCGGTCAAATGCTCTTTCAGAGATCGGAGAGACTTGCCCCTTCTTCCTCAGTTCAGTATTCACTTTCGAAAGGAAAGGCCGCTGTTCAATTTGCAGTGGTCAAGTCCCCTTTGGGTCTTACAGAGCGAACGATTGTCTTCTCTCATCGAGAGTCTGGTTCACGAGACTACTTCGGTGACAGACGAAAAAAAAGAAAAGGATTTACAGTGGTCAAGTGACTTACGTGCTCGCCTGGAAAGGTAACTCTTTCTCATGACTGCAACCTCGCTAAAACAAGTTGCCTACCATCGCTTCTCTTTCATTGCGAGCCTCGACTTCAAGGGACGGTAAGATCCGATGGTTTCAATTTCGACCTTTTACTGAAGAGTGCTGCTAGAAATGCTGATCAAGCGCAGGAAACCAGCTCACATCATTCATAGTCTTCCGGACGAACTTCTCGAGACTATCTTTCACCATGCAATCGAGAGGCCCAAGTACTACTACCCAATGGATCCATCCGCCATCTGGATATTGACCCACGTCTGCAAGCGTTGGCGCTCCATCGGCATATCCAGCCCTCGGMTGGGAGTATTGGGGCCTCAGGTAGCTTCTCAAGAGCAGTCTTTGCCTCAAAATGGCCATCATAGCCCTTCCTGGAATATTGAGAATGACAATGTAGAGCTCCCTGATGAAGTATGTCTCTCCTTTGTTTTTTGTTTAAATATAAGATGCTCATTTTCATTTGGAGATTCCTTTAACCCAGAATGCTTTCCCACCCCCTGCATCCCAATCACCCCCACTCTCATCCCAATCACTCCCACACTTCCAGCCTCCACCCTCATCCCAACCTGTTACCAGTGTTGGTAGGAAGAGATCAGCAGATGAATTTGATTTCAATATGCCATCTTAACCTTCTGGAAAGCAGGTTCATCTCAGTGAGCAGAGCAAGATGCTGATGATGCTGACCCAGAGTGTTGCACAAGCAAGTATGAGCATTGAGCAGATTGCTTGACCAGCTCCAAGTCAACCCCTGTTGACAACACTCCAAGGCGTCGTCAACAGGCAATTGCTGCTGTTCAACAAGAAACCTGGTTGGATATTGGGCAATGTGTGGCTCTGATCAACCTTTTGCAGGAGAACTGCCATGCTTGTGTTGATACATACCTTGTATTGACAGAGCCTGAGGTTCGAGAGGCCTGGATCAGATTATTGCTGAATCTAGATGATATCTTTTAACCATCATACACTCCTTGAACTTTCTATCCTTTATTTCATCACTATACCCTAATCAGATACCTGGTTGGATACCTACTTGTCTTCTATCACATCATCTTCATTATAATCTACTCCCCTTTCCCCTCTACCCTGATCCATATAGTCATTTATACCCAGATACTGATCAACCACCTCTTGTTCACATTCATGTAGTAGTTGTTAATGTTATGACATGGGTTGGAACCATTGATGAGATCGGTGCTGCCAAGCTCAGAACACACACACAAAACCAACCAACCACAACCTATACCCAGGCTGCGTAAAGTCAAGCGGTGTGAGAGTCAGGCTGCACGAAGTCAAAGTGCGAGTAGGTGGGGGTTATTGAGTGAATTAAGAATACTGGGTTTCTCTAGTTCTCTCGTAGTTAACTTCCACAAGACTAGAAGTACCCTTGTGTACAACTAGTAAGATTCCTAATCCCAAGTAGTCAATCCTATGACTGCTTAAATTCCTGAGTTCCAAGATAACTGATAGTTCACGCCGTGTGAAGTATGAGCAGGAAACTTGATAGATTTGTCGATAAACGCAAGTAAAAGATAAAACAACAATGATACAATGATGCCGCTCGAGCAGTAGTTAGCATGTATATATACTACTTTGAGCCATATAAAAGTAGACAGAGACACATGTGATAGATACACAACTAGCCAATAGTAAGAGTCCAAGCATAAAATAGAGAGAAAATAGAACCGGGTATTGGTAGAGGCTGCACCAAGATTGTAGCCGCACAAGTCAGGTGTGCCTCTGGACGCCAATTTTGGATCACCATTTCCTTTCTGGTGACACTACAGGCAAGGATTTATAAGGTCAGAGGCTGAATGTTCCCACAAATCAACACACAAATTTTAAAGACAGGATTGAGTTCTTTTACTGACAGAATCCTTGCCCATATTCAGAATTTTGCCAACAATTCAGTCTAGGAGGAAATGGTTTGAACATATTTTGAATATTTTCCCAGACTGAATCCCTTTTCTTGGCAGGGCATTGGGCAGTTCTGGATCAAATAGAGTCCCAAATTCAAAATAAGTCCAACCGCATTTTTTCCAAGCACAAATTGTTTGAAATGTTTAAAATTTATATAGTCATTTAGCTTTCTACTATATCAAATAATTGATTCAAAATTTAGGAGACCATTTGTGGGAACAGTTGTTCCTTGACCAAATTCCCCCATGCCTGTAGTGTGAAGCCGTGTGAGATGCCAACTGATGATCAAAAGTGGATGGGCATCCTTGCTCCACATCCCCTGCTCTCATTGCTAGTCTCAAGCCGCTTGGATAGGTACGGTTGCCTTGTCCAATGTCACCTGCACCTTTTCATCTGATGCCAACGGTTGGTCTGGTCATTTCTTTGACTCAGGACTTGTGCCACGTCGGAGTTTATCACAGCCACCCAGCTGCGCCACTAGCCATGGACTTTGTCGTCTTGAAGGCTTCCTCAAGCTGCTCTAGCACTTGTACTCGATTAATATGAAGCCGCCTGATTTCTGAACTCCCTGGTAGTGCCACCTGAGAGTCCCGACAGTTGTGTTGTAAAGGTATATGACTTTCTGAAGCCACTTCAGTCGAGCCGCCTGACTTTTAGCATGGCGTCAACTAATGTAGCTTCTCCAATCCAGGTATAATACAACTGGAACGGTTCCAAGTTGACAACCTCGAGTAGCTTCAACTCTCGTTTCCCTAGAGTCGTAGTACTAACTCTTTTCCTTCTCACACCGCATGAACCTTATCGCTAGTGTAGTTATTCTTGTACTTAGAGACTCAGACCGCATCAAACTTGTAGTTTATTGCAAAAATTGGACTTATATTTGCTACAACAGATGCGATCGTATCACCATGGTGCAGTAATGGGTCTTTGATTCAAAAGGATAAAGACTAGTTTGTCTTTGTAGTGGACAATGCTGAGTAGGCATCCTCGAATGATGGAGAAGTGGCCGTCTTGTTGGATAATTAATATACATCAGGAATTTGACAAGACAATGGATATCCCCCTGTCAGAGTGACTAAGTGGATGTCCTGGCCAACAGTGTTGACTAAAGTGTTGAGTCATGTTTCAAGGACAAGAGCAGCTGAGGCATCAAGGAACAAGGAGTGAGAAAAGAGTTGTTGGTATCGGCAACAGGTGATTTGTTGACAAACAGTTACTTTGATGTGAAATAGTTGAGGTCGATGAGTTGAGAGTTTGCAGATTGTTAGTACTAGCATAAGCTAGTTGGTTACTTGGCTCAAAGGGTAGATTCTTGAGAACAAGCTAAAGAACTATGGTACATTGAGGATAAATTATATACTACAAGGCTACACAGCCTATACAAGTCATATATACTAAGTAGCTGTGCAATATCATTGCACAGCTACTATGAAACACTAGTCTGTTCATATTCTGAATCAAATATATTAGGTAGCTGTGCGATATCATTGCGCAGCTACTATGAAACACAAAGTTCATCAAATAATAGTAAAAACAAAATAAAAAGAGAAAAGAAAGGAGTCAGGTACTATAAGGATTACAAAGCTTTTACTAGTACACTATTGTCCAAGTCATAGTTCGTAACAGTTGATACTTATCCTACATATCCTGTGCCATTCCATCCCTCATATTGTCTGCATATTGTTTTTCTTGCTGAGTTGGTTGTGAAACTGCAAGGTTGCCATAATTTGGGTTATGGCCAGAGGCTGGGTCTTCAACTCCAGCTACCAAATCCTCCATATCATCAATACTGTGCTCCATGATAAAGTTATGAAGTGCAGCCAGCCCAGCAGGGATGCATGCCTGAATAGACATATTAATGTGGGGTGCTTGAGTAAGAATGTCCCAGTGCTTTTTGACAACCCCAAAGATCCGCTCCACTACATTGCAGGCCTGTGCATGCTGGAGGTTAAAAATTTCTTCACGATTTCTTGGTCTATCATGCAACAGTTAGTGTATCTGGGTCAAAGAAGTGGTGGTAAGAAACCAACCGCATTGAAGCTTGACCCATTCTGCAAGATGGTACCAAACTCCTTGATATGGCACAAGTAAGCCACGGCAAGATGTGAACCCTACATCAGCAAGGTAGTACTTGCCATCAGGAATGTACAGATCCATAAAACACGCATTTTTGTAAAGTGTTGCATCCACAGCTGCCCCCTCCCACCCAGTGACCATGTAGAGAAACCAAAGAGAGAAGGATGAGATTGCAAGACAGTTTTGGGAAACTCCACCCTTTTGGTTCCATGCTCCAGCCTGTTCACTTGCAAAAGATGTACAATTGATATGAGTTCCATCAATTGCACTCAGAGCACCATGGAGGAATGGATAGAATTTGGGATTGTTAAGGATAAAGGGTGGGATGGAGTTGTCATTCTTGGGGAGTGACACATACTTTTTGTAGAAGCCGTATTCTGGGTGTGTAAGTGCATTTAAAACCCAAATATAATATCTAATTGAAATTGAACAAAGAATGGCATGTTTTGACAGAACAGATGGCTCACTTGCTGATAGTGTCATTTGATCGCTGAAACTACTCTCCTACATGCCTTATGGATAAACCAGTAACAGACATGTAGAGAAAGATGGCTGCTTGCTCTTCAAGATCAACATATTGTGAATCAGTGAGGCTGCAGGTAACCCAAAGTTCATATACAAAAGCAAGGAAAATATGAAGATGCATTCCCAGCTCTTGAACCCACGCACATCTGGATAGAGCTGACGTATGATATGGCTGACTCCAATAGCCAGGTTGTGCATATGACAGCACAGACACTGGCTACTTGGATAATGTAGGCTGCAAGTGCTATTATAGCACTTTGGTGGCCACTATCATAGTCTTCTTGGTTGTTTTCCATGTGTAAAGCGAGCAGGATGATGAGGAAAAGATGCAAAGACAACAATTGATTATCATTGAGCTATGTTAGGGGTGTGCGCACCAAATTCCTGGACACTTTGTCCAGGTGAGACTAAGGGTTTCCCATCAAACCTTTACATCAGGTTTCCTTCTTAGTATTCTGAATTATTGGAAATTATCAGAAACAGTATTGGCCAGTCTACATCTAATCTAATCTATCATGACTATATCATTCATCTATTCTAAATTCCTTCAATTGCTATCACCACTGGTCCTATTTAATCTACACCCTTGATCCTTTGGATCTTTTGTGGCTTATGGTTGATTTTGTGGAGTTGTTGCTATTTGTATATTTTTTTTGGTCTTGAGCTATTTTCAAAATTTTTTKGTTTCTCCTGGATTTCAATTTCTAGATAGATTTCGAGCTTCAACAAATGGCTGTATTTCTGTTATGTATCTGGATTTTGTGGCCTTGTCTAGCTGTTGTAAACATTTCAACTCTTCCCCCAGTTCTGCCATCATTCTTTGGGATATTTTGGTGGATGGAAACCACCTTAGTATTAGAATTCCTTTTAATGTCTTTGCTCTTGACAGCATGACATAGATTCCTTGTTGTCTAGCAGACGCTACATCTATAATTGCTTTTTTCATAGTTCTTCCCTGACTTTTGTAATCTGTTATAGCATATGCAGGCATGACTGGAATTTGTTCTCTCATGAACAAGTTGGCAGATAAACTGAGCCCATGTAGTGGAGAGTCTACCGTCACCAACTTCAGGAGGACAGGCACTATGCCAGAAGGTAAGTTTGGAGCTTTTATGTCACATCCTTTGATATGAACATATACAATCTTTGCTCTTCAAATTCCGTTCTTATCCTGAGTGTAGATTATATCTCTGATCGTTCCTTTGGCTCTGTTTACAATCTTATGGCACTGATATGTTTTTGAGAATCATCACCCTCATTCCTGGGAATAAGGGGAGTTTCCCTAAGTAATCACTGGTTACTCTGGGCGGCAGGTTCCACAGGTGCTCTCGTACACCTTGCTCTAAGCTCCTATGAAGGACTGTGTCTGTTGAATGATATAGGCTACTGACATTCTTGGAGATATTTTTTGGTAGACAGAAAAAACTGTCTTAGGTCCAGAATTCCCTTTAGCACCATTATTCTTGAGAGTGGTACATATATACAATGTTGCTCAGAGGCTACCTTTGACAAAATAGCTGAATGAAATCCAACTATATGCAGTCCGAGCTGTGAAAAGGGTGTCCAGGACTGCCCGGATGGGCCATTCTATTTGGGATGCTTAGTCATGACCGCCGAGCTTTCACCGAGCTAGATTTCCAGCGCGCGCTGGAAATCTGGGTTGCTGAACAGACCCTAATTTGAGATGGGCAGGCCCAGCACTGAGGGCACAGGCATATTTTATGGAGCTGCAATTTATTAATTCTGCAATCTATGAAGTAATCACATAAGGAAAGAGATATGTTGTGCATAAATTGAATGAATATTCAACAAAGATAATCACCTCGTTCCAAGTAGCGGACGTTGCGGCGAAGTCGGGTTGAGGAGACGCGTGTCCGGATGACGGTTGATGGCGGGCCGGGGGATGAATCTTGATCGAGAAATGGACAGCCACTGCACACTTGGGTTATGTCTGAACTAACAGCAGGCCAAGAGGCAGCACTGTCGCAAGTGCTGGAGCTGGCCGGGGACTGTGACCGTGAAGTCGCGATTAGCGTCCTCAGCAGCGTAGAATGGGATGTGCAGGTGCAGTAGACCAAAAATCATCTCTCTGAATGACGATTGACCTTTGTACAACAGCGGGCGGCCGACATGATATTTGGAGGCTCGGGCGTTTCCTCTTCAGCACCATTGCTGCCTCGTTCGTCTGCACCGGTCGAGACGTTCGATATCGATGACTCAGAGCAGGGAAGAGCAGGAGGAGAACGACCAGCGGCAGGGGTACGTGTGAATGGCTATTATGCACTCGGAGCTGTAGACTCATACGACAGCAGCAGCCAGGGGCGCCTTTCTCGATGCTTATAGTCCGGCCGCTCCTCTCTGTCCTCTCTTTCCCCCTCCACCTTCTCTCAAGTCTCCTCCGATTCATGTTTGGCGTGCTACGCATACCCTTCCCCGCACTCCGTTTCTCCGGACTCAATTTCTATAGCCCCCTCCGCCCGCGGCCTACACCCAGACCAGGCGGCCCCGACAGATGGCTCCGTGAGCTGGAAGAGGAGACTGGTGCTGTAAGCATCGCTCGGCTTAAAGTTCCCAAAGGTGTCTCGTCCTCTGCGGCAGGCCCCTCGTCGTCGGGCGCTACCTCGTCTGCGTCCCACCTCACTTCCCGGGGGAACGCCGCAGCAGGACTCAATGGGATCACCGTTGAAGAAGGACGAAAGATACTACCCGACTTTACTTTGTCGACCTATGAAGAGGTTCTGAGGACGGTCCAGCGCGACTCCAAGATTGCTTGCGTTGTCCTCGTCAGCGAGGAACACGACGATGCCGCAGAATTCAAAAGGCACGTTGTATACCTCATGTTCTTCATTTCGTTCTGACCCTCTTTCTAGGTCTACGTTGACGGATCTCAACTTTGTTCGAACCTTACACAACAACGATATCGTCGTGTGGGGAGGAGACGTACGCGACAAAGAAGCTTGGAGTGGTAAGCCAAATGCCTTACTTCTTTCTTCACAGCATTTAACACCTTTTTAGCCGCCGAGAAACTTCAAGCAACGACCTACCCCTTCGTCGCCTTCCTCGCTCTCCAACCGCGACGCAACATCGGATCCCGCTCCTCTTCTTCCTCATCGTCTTCCCAGCCACCTTCCCTAACTGTCCTCTCGCGGCACCAGGGCCCCTCGACCTCCTCCGGGCCCACCTCCGCCCAAGCCCTCGTCGCACACATCGAAACCCAAGTCATTCCACGCGTCTCCTCTTATTTGAACCGGCTCAAATCCATCCAACGCGAACGTGAATTGGAACGTCAACTCCGAGAAGACCAANGACCGCGCCTTCGCCGATGCCGCACGACGCGACAAAGAACGTATCCAAGCGAAAATGCTCGAAGCCCAACGTGCTGCCGAAGCTGAACGTCAACTCGAATTGGAGCGCGCTAGAGAGCTCAAACGACAACAGCTGGCAGCAGAGTTGCAGAAACAAAGGGAAGAGTTGAGGATGTATTGGCGTAGATGGACTAGACGACATCTCACGGGCACTTCCAGCGAAGCAGCGTCCAAGGGTGTGAGATTCGCCATCCGCCTGCCCAACGGTGAAAGGGTCGTACACCAATTCTCCTTGACCGACGACTTGACGGCCTTGTACGCGTTCGTAGACTCTAAGCTCATCCCATCCGACCTCTCAGCATCCGAGGACCCCCTTCATGCACCTTCCAGTGCCTCCTCGTCGGCGTCGGCGTCGGAGGTACTCCAATCCTACATCGTACTCAACCACGCCAACCCAACAACAGAGTACTGGGGCTTCGTCGTGGCCACATCCTTCCCCCCGCGTGGAAATACCCTGGAAAGAGGGCACCGAGCTCTCGAGTGTTCAGCATTTGAAAGGCGGAAACCAGTTGGTTGTCGAACTCACCAACAGTAGGACCAACTCTCCTCGACCGTCCACCTCTTCCGCGTCGTCGTCGTCTGCGACTAATGGAAGTGGGGATGGTGAGGATAGCGATGATGGGTACGAGACCGAGGAGGATTGATTTGAGGCTCGATTTTGTGTTGGGTTACGATATAAGATATTCTCCGGGTCCTCGTCTTTTTGAAGGACAGGCGCGGTGCTGTTGCTTGTGATCTACTTCATACTTTGTTCTCTTCTCTTCATTTCATGGACCGAGTACATATTTATTACAACTGGGATTTTGCTCATGTCCCGTATTAGATATCTCCTAATGCATCATCCTATTCTCATACAACGGTCGCTCGTATACGCAGAAGAGACAAGAAAAAGGTATGTGAGTATGGAAGCCACTCTACTGGGAGAGGATAGTGCGAACGAAAGACTCGTAGTTGACATTGCCGTCACTGCAAAAACAAAGTAAACAAATGTTGAGCATGGAAGAAACAGAGAGGCATTTATGAATAGGAGAGATACGTACGCGCCAATCTGAACACCCTTCAACAGCTCATCCACCTCTTCGTCGGTCATCTTCTCCCCGAGCTGGGTGAGTACGTATCGCAGCTCTCCAGCACCGATGAACCCGTTGCCTTCTTTATCGAATACTTGGAAGCCGCGGATGAATTCCTCTATTGTTCGTTGTCGTCAAGGTTCGAGGTTCGCATGGGATGGAGATGGGTGAGTGTTGTGCAAGAGATCAGGGGGAAAGAGATCTTAGTACGCACCTGGTGTACCTGCAGGCTTGAACCCATCCGGTCTGTTCAAGATCGTCAAAAAGGTCTTGTAGTCAACTGTTCAATAATTCGGCGCGTCGGTCAATCTGTATGAATGGTAGGGAGGGGGTGTGCCCACTCACCATCTCGAGGGGCATTCGACACGATACTGGCGACCTCTTCCTGCGTAGGGTTCTGGCCGAGGGCACGGAGGAGGTCACCGAGAGTTTCGCGAGGGACGGCTCCAGTTCCTCGTTTATCGAAGAGAGCAAAAGCTTCCTTGTATTCTAGATGGTGGTTGAATTCAGTGCCCCTTGGTTCATTAGATTATCTCTATCTGACCTGCGTTGTCGCTCTATACCCATGATTAGTATTTCGATTTAAACTGCGAGGATAGAACACGTACCATGGTTGGTGTGATGGTGGTGGTTGAACTTGAACAAGAGGCATCGGCGCCGACGCGCCCATATTTATCTCTTGCATCATATCAATAAACATACGCGTCCCCTCTTCTCCTCAATTCATCCACAATGGCAAGTACCCGAAACATATCTTGTATCTTATACTGACTTGAACCTCAGGATATCGATCCCTTGCAAGACACCGTACCTCCACGGTACGCTATCGAGTCGGACGAGGAGGAAGACGAGATCAACCCTCTCCACAAACGCGCTACTTCCAAGGGCCAAGCTCCCTCAGAGATCACCCTCAAGCTCGTAGGGGATGTCCTCCAAAACAAGCCTCTCGTTATCGCTAGTGCTCGTGCCGGAGCCTTTTGGGCCAAAGGTGCAACCCTCGGTGAACAGACGGGGGCTGTCTATGTCAACCAGATCCAAGTGCGCTTGACCTATTGGTACCGCTTTGCATAGCTGACAAGAGATAGGTCGGACTCTTGTTCCAACCAACATGGGCTCATGAAGCAGCCAATGTGCTCATATCTGAGCCTTTCACCCGCCTGCCCTTGAATTTCATGCACCCCTACGCCAAATATGTCGTTGAGCAGTTAAAACCGACGAGGTACGCTCAATCCGTTCCCAAATTTCTACCTTGATAACTCACGATCCGCAGAGCCTCGCTTCTAGACACCTACTCCTCCCCAACCTACTCCTCTTTNGCACCCCATCCCCCTCACCGACGCTCCCATTCGATATCTTTCCACAGAGGCTTCTCAGGTATTTGCTCACACACTCCTTTCTCTGAAGAGACGCCTCACTGACATGTTCTACAGACGCCCAACGCAGCAATCCAACCATTCTCGCCCCCAAACCTCCTCCAATCCACCTCGGCCGCACTSCTCCTCCAACTCCGCCTCTCCGACATCCCNGTCGACTCTCCTCCTCCTTCCCTCTCCACACCTTCCCATCCCTCCACCCAAAGACCTCTCCCCGACCAACATCCCCTCTTCTACATCCCCCGAATACGAAGATACTTGGCCTGCAGAGGCTATGAACATAGCTACGGACCAGCTGCTGTCCTTTATCGAGGTGAAGCCGGACGAAGGGTTCACCTGGGAGTTGAACTCCAAGGACGCAGCGGCGATTGTACCTCCCCATAAACGAAGATCTGAAATCGGCGAAGGCGGGATGTACCTCTAGATGAAATACCAAACATTGTTGTATATCAAAACGAGAGACGATATTGTTGCTGAGAGTCATATATCTAAATCCAAGATGCACATGGAAGTGATAGGTAAGATAAATGATATGCAATGAGGGGGTATGTATAGCATAAGTGACAAGAAAAGAATCATTACTAAATACTCGTAGTGTCTCTACCTCGGGAACGCACCCGGAATAACCTGCCTCCTCCTCTCCGGATGGTGGAAATACGTCCCATACCTACTCAACCTCTGTCCTCCCCCAATCAACGGACTCGACGCATTCAACGTGCTCCCCCCCCGTGGTCGTAGGCTCCCTCGACGAAACCTCATCCGCACTCAACATGCTCTCCGTAATCGACCTTTCCAATCCGTTCGTCCCTCCATACGCATCCTCACCCTCCTCACTCTCCACATAATCTTCATCCAGCCACCCATCCTCATCAGGCAAANTGATAACCCCGCTCGCATGGTCATAGTTCAACGGCTCGTGCCCCGACCTCGACCTCTGCCTCGGCTCCTCCGTCCACGGATTCGCAGACGTTGTCCATGGATCCACATCTCCCTCACCATTCGCAGTGGACGACGACGCAACAGGGCCATGGTCAATAAGATTACCCTCCCCGTTTCGGTTCTCCGGCGGAGGCCTCGACTTGGACCCACCCCTCCTAAACGCCTTACTATGCCTCTTCCTCAGCGTAAGCACAACTGCATCGTTATCAGCTTTATGCGCTCTATGGAGATTTTCTCTCCTCCCGCTGCCATTGACGAGTGATTGACCCTTCTTCAGTGGGAGCCATGGTTCTGGGAGGACACCGTTAAGTGCGGGGTGGCCATATCTTCGTTTGCCGGTACTACATGAATGCTTAGGTGAGAAGATGCACGCAAAGGAAGAGAAAAAGCAAACGTACTTGAGAACACCGCTATACCAATTCGCCATGGGCGGCTGCGAGTAATCCGTCCTCTCATCTTCGGGCGCAACATACAACGTATCATCATTCTGCGCATACCTCCTCCGATTCAGATTACTGTGTGCGAAATCACCAATCAACCTCTCTCCAGCACCTGAGAGGAAAAAGGACATACCTCTGACTCCAAGTAACGGGATGGCCCGCCCTCAGCCTAGTAACATCCGCCGTCTCCTCTCCCCTCTGCACCTCAAACACCGAGCTCAAACTGACATTCTTACTCAGCGGCTTCAACGACTTGTCCACATACCAACTCCACGCACAGGTCGCTCCCAAAAGAGGCAGCAACAGCGAAGAGAGGATATACGACTTTCGCAGAGTGAAAATGCCAATCATGAAGAGTAGGAAGATGACGACGCCCCAGATGAGTCGGATGAAAGTTATGGGCCAGGCTTGACCTTGCGATTCGTAGGGCTTGTAGAAGACTAATGTACGAACAAGGCACTCGTCAATATTATACTCATGATGAGGGGGAGAAAGAGACTCACCGAAAAGCAGCTTGTACTTGTACACCACATACGCCACCCCGAAATACACCGCTCCAAAGATGACGATCAAAGGCTGCACAACGCTATACAGCATCGTGATCACAAACATCAGGATCGCTTGAGGGTACACCACGCCGTAGTTGATCATAGGTGGGGCGTTGAGTTCAGCGAAATCTGCATAACGCATCATCATCAAGTTAAATTTGTTTTGTTAAAAATTCGCAAGGGGGAGAAACACGAACCTCGAGGCGTCCGCGTGAAGAACATGATCGAAAACGCTCTCGGGATGATCACACCCAAATTGAGCAGCTGCAGAGGCATGATACCCAACCCTTGCAAAATGACATACGAAAGGAAGAAGTGCCTGCATTAACCCGCAAGAAGCAAATCTTGGTTAGCGCGGGCCTAGCAACAGAGGAATAAGGAAACCCCGCACGCACCTCGCTCTTCCAGCTTGCAAAGCCTGAGCCAGCTTCTCCGGAACTTTGGCCGGAGAATTCGCCAGGTCACGTACAAGTTGCCAATACGTAGAGGCCAAAAGGAAGATGAACACGACGTTGATAAGGAGGAACAGGAAGTATCTAGTAACCAAGCACGGTGAGCTTCCGAGGGAGACCCTAAAGGGGGNAATATGGACTCACTTTTTGAGCAACGAATACTCGACCCAACTCCTCGCTCTATATCCCTGCAAGTACGTCAACGCTAAAGGACACCCATCTTCAGATTGGCCGGCAACACAGAAGAGCAGGATCTGACACACCTTCGAGCATAAACGGTAAAAGCGCGTTCAACGTAATCATCGCAACTGAAGGCAACGAGTTCTGCACAATAGCCCTAATCTGTTCATTGGAATCAATCAACCTTCCCAACCACGGCATAACCTTCTTGATCTCTTTGTAACTGAGCAAACTGGCGAGTGCGGATATCGGGAAGACCCAGGTGAAGAGCAGGAGACCCATGAGTCCCAGTACGATAAAGTCGCGAGCCCGGATGGAGTTGGTGGTGCCATGCATGTTGGACCAGACGATGTCTCGCGGCTCAGGTGCGGGGTAGGTCGTAAGTTGGTATGGGTTTGGGGAGTGTGCGACTTGCACAGCGATTTGCTACCAAAGAATTAGGTATGAGATGGGGGAGGTAACGCAAGAACATACCGCACTAGACATTTTCTCAAAAGTGACAAACGCCGACCCAGCCGCTCTAAACTTGCCCTTCCTCCTCCGCTCCTTGACCAACTCATCCGCCTTCTTAAACTCTGCCTCCAAAAACTCCAACGCGTCCACCTTGAACTTGAACCACCCTGGTCTCAGAGTAGGTCTCGGCCGATGAGGCACAACAAGCCTCGCCTGACTCGACTGACCTCCTCCTCCTCCTTCTAGATCCCCTTCGCCAAGGAACGGAATCCCACTCCCATCGGGATCGTACTCTTCCACCGTACTCGGGTTGCCGACATAATCGGTCCACGCTCTCTCCAAGGCCAAAAGCGCCGTCGTCCGCTGGTCCAAAAGCCTCTTGAGACTCCCCACCTCCCTACACACCGTCACACTCTCCACCGCCAAGCCCATATTCTCAAAATACTCTGCAAGGGTCCTCTCGCCCTGCAAATGGTTTGGCAAATTCGTCACCAGCACCGTCCTCGCGGGAATCGAATGTACAAGCTCCAACGAAAAGAGCTGGCGGGACTTGATGAACCTTCGATAATTCTTGTACGTAAAGTACAAAGCGAGAATGGTGAAGAGGTAGGTGAACACGAGGTGGACGGAGAGGTAAGAGTTGGCGTCGCTGATAAGATCGAGCCAGTCGGGTCGACCGGTGGTGTGGTTCCCAGATGGCTGGTCGAACAAGCGCGCGGAGAGGCGGAGTGGCCAGTCGCTTTCGTCCCCGGGCCAGTCGTCGTCGTCATCGAGGTCTTTGTTGTGCTATAAAGAGACAATGAATAGATATGGGTTAGAATGACTGAATGAGTGGAGCGCAGCAGGGNCACGCGACCAGAGACGGACCTTCCAGTTGAGAGGCATGAGGATGCCGATGGCGAACAAGGAGCACACCGAGAACAAGTAGAACGACATTTTGAAGAAATTAAGGAGCTGATAGAGGCATATCAGGGGCAGACCCTGAAGAATACAGTAAGTCAACACATACCACAGCCGCGTCCAGCCCCACAATCTGCAAAACCGTAAACTCTGAGGTCCTAATAGTGGGCATAATCCACCCAAAGAACGCCTGGTGGGCATGGGCCTCATGGGGCGAAAAGCCTACGCAGCAGCCATTAGCCAACACTTCCGCAGGTGGTCGTAGCACGACACGCTCGCTAACCTTTGAGCTTTGTTCTCGGGGCAAAGAGGAGGGGCCATCGCGTACGACAGTACGAGAAGAGGAAAAAGGACGTGAGACCGATGCTCGCAGAGAGGGTGAGCTGAGTGGTGAACCAGGGCCCCTCGAATTTCTCTGTGTCAACGACGTCACTGGGCTGGCAGACACGGATAGGCGATGGCAGAGACGTACGCATAGGGGGCGTCCCCGGGGGCAGCCCTGGGTCTTCACCGTCCTGGAGGATGCTGGCAAATGTATCGGCCCATGATTGAGCCATAGCAGATTGAGGAGGAGGACGAGGGAAGGACGATGAGGAGGCCCATGATTGCCGCTAGAATGTTGTTTGGCAACGGCGTGAGAAGGAAATACGGTCTTGTTGGCTCCGAGGCAGCAGGGCTCGCTAGCGGTGACGGTGGGCTGCTACTGCAGCTACTGAGCGGAGTTTGAAAAAGCTCATGTAAGCGACCCCAATTGGGAAGGTCGCTCGTACAAGGCTCATTCTTCCCAAGCCTTTCCTTGAGTTTGAGGTGTTGATTTCCATTTTCTGTCCAAGAGACTGTAACATGTTTTATTTGTGTATTAGACCAGCTTTTAAGGTGGGGTTGCATTGAGCAGACAGTGGGGCCGTGCGTGTCCCTGTATCATGCTCAATCACAAAGGCCCCGCAGGGCCAAAAAATTATTTGGTTTTAGCTTAAAATTATTGT
>JANBPK010000860.1:0-126053 GCA_027579435.1 Candolleomyces eurysporus | reverse complement strand
CGAGGACTTTGGTCAGGCCCCGCCTCCCACTCCTCACTCCACTACTGTCATCAGTGGCGGAACCTCGCTCGGAGCTGTTCAATCCAAGTCAGACGCTGCTTCCAATTGGAGGCGAGGAGGCAACAACAATTCTGTTCTGAGCGGTAACAGGGCCGTCTCTTNCCCCTGCTGTCAAAATCACTCCCCCCGCCGGCTGAGCGGATCTCCCCACCTCCTGGCATTCCAACCTCTGCCAGCAGCAATGGTCCCAAGTTCCGACCTCAGCCACTTCGCTTCAGCGCTGCGGTCTCTCAGTCCATCCCCGCTGTAACTATTGACACGACGGATGATGACACTGATGCGGAAACTCAATCATCCGGCTCGTCTGTCAAGTCGTCCTCCCCCACGACTCCTCGATCCTCTTCGTCCAACGAGATGCCCCTTTCGCCGCGCGAAGAAGCATCCAAGAAGTTGTACGAAGGGCTTGGAATTGGCCGACCTGTCTCCGCCAACTCGTCTGACGCTCAAGTTCAACAGATCCCGATTGTGACTGTTGCCAACCACAGGATGGTAAGCCAGCCAACGAGGCAGCCCCGCGGGCCGCCCTCGGGAACCGAAGAGCTCGGGCCAAAGAACTTTGCTACCCGTATCAGGAGGAAGGCCATTGGAGGCCTTGGAGCTCTTATGGATGCTAGGGAGAGGAGGGAGGTCGAGGCCTTCTAAAGCGGTACCTCCTCCAAAACATCCAGATTACCGAGAAACCGTCTTTCACCACATTCGAATCAAACACATCAACCGCCGGTATTAATTTGGTGTCGGCTCGCTGGACGTTTCTTTTTTTTTCTCTCCGCTGTTTACTCGGCCCAAGGATCTCTAGTGTTTGGTTGAAGAATGAATAGTAACTGCGTTGTCACAGAAATGGGTTTTCCTTCTTTTCACTTTCACTTTTTTCCGCCCGTCCGTCCTAACTACAGTCCTGTTGATTAAAAAGAAAGTAACAATCCCCTTTCCTGTCTTTTCTCCTTCTGTCCGTTGGCTGTTATTTTCCATGGCTGTTCTTTCTCCTTGCGCAAATCATCCATTTTTCCGTTCCTTTGTGATTTCTTGTCATCCATTGTCTTTTGCGCAAAGATGGCCACTGGACGAGAACGCATTGATGACGGTTGTATTTCCGCATGCCTCCTAACCTTATTGCCCCTCTTTTTCAACAAGCATCTTTTTCGCGGTTGAAGTAGACCGCGCCCTCAGCAGTACTTGGTAGCAGTGACTCTTCTTCTTCAATCTTTACACTCCCTCCTGCCCTTGGTCTTTCGTCGCTATTCGGTCGATTGTCTTTTTTCAAATCCCTTCGATTATTATCATCTAAAGGACACCGTTCTTTGCCTTGTATGTATGTAGTCTCCAGTCGATGATAAATTTTGCGATAACAACCCTTTGCGTCCCAATACATAGCCCCGTTTTCTCTTTCCGGCTGTGCTTCTCGAGGTCAACAGCAGCTTTTCCGAGAACAATGGACAGGGTAAGGAAGTGTATACAAACAGTGGGATCTACAACAAGCGGACATAAGAAGAAAGAAGCAAATACAAGAAACCCAACTCCGATCCTTTCCCTTCCTCCGAATCTCCCTGAGGAGGGGAAAAAGTAAGGTACATAACACACGTTTCACTTGCACCTCTGGCCGACAATGGCTTTTCCGTGTTCCTTTTGGGCAAAAAAAAAACACAAAGCGGGTCAGTCCACCAGGATTCCAAGAATGGCCGCTTCGGATAACTTACCTGCCATTCTTCTTTGCTGATCCAAAGTTGATGGAATGTTCCGAGAGAGGCAAGGATGCTACCGCCCAACCAGCCTCCGTATCGCCGCTCGATGGGGTTGCCAGGCGCGTGGATCTTGGCCTGTTTGATTGTGGTGGTAGTCAGTTATTTAGTTTAGTTGACCTCTTTAGAAAAGATAGGCAGAAAGAAGGGAGATTCTCGAGAGGTAGGGCGATTGGGAGGCACAGAGAACAATAACAAGAGGTCCATCCCAGGGCGAGTCGTCCCTCGTGAGTACAACTCGACCCGTGATTTAGGCAGGGTCGCAGAATAGAATAATAGGTCAAGGTCTCAAGTGGACGTACGTGAGGGAAAGTTCTTGCCATCTCGGCGTTGAGACGGTCGAGGAGACCGGTGAAGAGGCTACCTCCACCGGTTAGTACGACGTTGCCCATGAGGACCTGGCGGAGCTCGGGATCGCATGCGCGCAGAGATTCTGTGATGAGTGAGGGTAAGGTCTTTGGTTGTTGAGGGTTGTTGGGGTTCGTCTAGATTGTAATTAATCACAAATGGATCAGTTCATCGTCTTCTTCAACTCTAGCGACAGAATATGGCTCACGTAATAGATGTGTTCCCCGACTTGGTATCGCTCGCCACCGAAAGTGCCTGCGAACCCTGTAGGGAATTCGTATTGCTTCGGCCCAGCACGAGCTATGACTCTTTAGAAGAGAAGACGCGAAGGAATTTCAGTTGGCAGTCCCGTTGCAGACACGGCGTGCTTGAATACGTACTGGTCGTTCCAACCCTGTTCAGAGACAGCTGCCACGCTTTGGACCCATTCATCGACTTCTCTGGCCTCCGACCACTGCTTCCAGCTCTCTGTAGTTTTTGCAACGCGGTCTTGCCGGAGTGTGAACTGTGGAGCTTGGCCTACATCTACAGCCTTCGCGAAGACCTTCAGAAACACGATGAAGAGGTAAGCAACAAAGGAATCGGACGTACGATTTTGCTGGCAATCAGCTGATGCGGCCATAGTTCAATGGGTCCTCGGTAGTTGGTAGCGTTTGTGAGAAGGCCCTTTGATAGTCCATGGATGAACCGAGGAAGTGGGGAATGTGAGAGGCCTGGAAAGTGCTTTGAGCTTTTAGCGGAATAGAGCAGCGTGGTTTGATGCAAACCTTTTCTAAGGACGAAGCCGTCCACGACAGGTGTTACGCTTGCCATGGTCTGGCCAATGTCTATCACAAGCGCTGATCCCTTCCCCGCAGCGAATCTGGAGCAAAGTACTTTTAGTCACATCGACACGGTTTGGGTAATTGTAAGGGCGACTCTTACGCGTTCAACACACCAGTATTGGCGATATAGAAGGCGGGGACCTGGAATTCTTCAAACATAATCTCGGCCATTCGTTCTCTGTTTGCAGGAGTATTCCAGGTTGGCTCTGTGACCAGAATAGGATGTTCAGTCGCCTCTACACGCATGACATCTTGCAGCGCATGCCTGATGAGCGGAGGGATTGGATTGAAGTCGGATACTTCAAAACTAGGTCAAAACACGGCGAAACGAATGGTAATAGAACCGCCTACTCAGTCCATCAACTATAGGATTCCCTATCTCCATGCCTGGCCGCCATATTGAGGGTCCATTCTGCCCGATGTAGATGTTGGCGTACTTGGGCTTGTTGGAGGCTTCTCCTCCCTCGGTGCCATCACCCATGGCTATATCTGTGTCGGGTGGAGCTGGCGTGTAGCCATAGTGAGTGGGGATGATGGCCTTGGGTGTGTCGTCTCCAGCATAACCAGCCCTCAGTGATGAAAATCCAATGTCGATTACAAGTGCGCAGACTTCGTCTAAGCTCGGGCGTTAACGAAAATGCCACTACGGTTAGAAGAGTGAAAAGCGCACCACCACCGTAGTTGACCATATTCTATGTCAGGCCGATGGATATTTTGTGAAAAGACGCGTCCGCCTTGCTTTAGAGTTTGGTGGGCGACGCTGAACTTTGGAATGGTTGGAGGTTGGGCTCGCTACTGATGAGTGTGGGCCAAAATAAAAATAAATAATAAAAAAAATAATCGAGGGGAAGAAAAATAAAAGGAAGAAGAGGGAACTGACAGAGACTCACCAGGACTTGCTGACACCCGTCGCTCCGCAGTAGCTTGCTTGGACGTGGGGAACGATGGTGAAGTCGGATTTGATCGCAGGCTCAGAACAGATTTTCCCGAATATATTTACACAGCCACGTCAGTAGCAACTCCGCTGCTACTGCTGCTACTGACAAAAAATCCTCCAAATAATCGCCTGAGATACAAGAAATACAAAAAAAAATAATTCAGCTGGCTTGAGATGTTTCAGACTCATGTGCACAAGAGAGATTGCTATCGGGGGAGTCGGTGTTGCCAAATCTCGAAATTTGCTACTGCATCTTATCTGTGCAAGATAACAAGCTGATTTGTCAGCACGCGGCAACCGAGCCGGCGACAGTGCTGATCGTTGTGCAGACTCATTGGATATGCTTACCACACTCTAGAAAGTGACTGTAGAAAGCCATACTTCAGAGATAGGATGAGGAATGAAATACCTATTTCCTCCCAAAGAAAAACTGCCAATAAGAGGCTCAGAAAAATCAAATTTCCGGTCCTGCGGGGCCATCATGCTTGAGTAGTAACGTGCACAATGGCCCTGCTGTCTGCTTAATTTTCCAGCAACAAGGATGTAACTCCCACTGGACCTATCATTACGGACAAAAAATCCAACGATAATTTTAAAACCAATCAATTTTTTTGGCCCTGCGGGGCCTTTGTGATTGACTATGATACAGGGACACGCACGGCCCCACTGTCTGCTTAATGCAACCCCGCCTTAAAAGCTGGTCTAATACACAAATAAAACATGTTACAGTCTCTTCTTGGACAGAAAATGGAAATCAACACCTCAAACTCAAGGAAAGGCTTGGGCAGAATGAGCCTCGTACGAGCAACCTTCCCAATTGGGGTCGCTTACATGAGCTTCTTCAAACTCCGCTCACTAGCTGCAGTAGCAGCCCACCGTCATCGCTAGCGAGCCGGAGGTTGGAGGAGACCGAACAGGATATTGACGTCTGTTTGAAGTCAAAGCTATTGATCCCATCAACCTGCCAATCTCCTTCACGTGCTGTGATCGAGTTTTCCAAAGTTTCCCTTTCGCGCTCGTACAAGCAGATTTTTCGCGTCTCGCGAACCCCTCCTCGCCCCGTATGGCCAATATCGACGCCAAAAAGACCTCTGTAAAGCGCAAGCACTCAGAGAAGGAAGATGCTGTGCCGGTCGCGCTCAAACTCTCTGGCCTTGAAATGCTAACGGACGAGGAAGACGAGGACTACAACGACTCGGACGACGGCGAAGTTGACGAATTTCCGGAAATTGACCCATCCAGCGACAGCGAGGAAGAAGATGACCATGGGCTCTCCGAAGAAGAGGATGGGCAAGATGATGAAGAAGAAGAGAGCGATGAAGAGGGATACTCCTCCGCCGAATCTGAACTCAATGTGTTTCCTAAATCCAAAACCGTTATATCGGACATAACTGGGCAGCCGAAAAAGGTTTACCCAGAAATTGAGCCAGACTACGACTCAGATTCTTCCACAGAAGAGGTATGTCTACTTCATGTTGGTATTCGGAATTGCATTGAGATGGCCAGCCAAGACGACGAACAGGGTAGGAAACGTCCCGATGCATTGGTACGATGATATGCCCCATATTGGCTACGACATCAACGGCAAACGAGTCCTTCGACCTGCTACTGGGGATGAACTGGACAAGTTTCTCGCAACCGTCGACGATCCCGATTCATGGTAAGGTTTCCCATTGCATCCAGTTTTTCTCTTCCTGACGTCTGTACTCAGGACAACTGCTTTTGACAAAACTTCGCAACAAGACAAAAATTTGACAGCCGAAGAATTGGATATCATCCAGCGACTTCACGCAGGCGAAAACCCAGACGCAAACTATGATCCATACGAACCAATGGTTGAGTGGTTCACTGGCAAAGGAAAGGAAGAAATTATGCCTTTGTCAGCTGCACCAGAACCCAAGCGTCGATGGATTAGAAGTAAATGGGAAAAGCAAAAGGTATTCATTTCAATCATTATTTTTAGCATTTTTCTCATCCCAAAGTTTAGATTATGAAAATTGTGCGGGCCATTCGGCAAGGCCGCATCGTTCCCTCGAAGCCCAAAACTACCTCAAAATTCGAGTTCTACTCAATCTGGTCGTCCGAACCGTCCTCCTCCGCCCCTCCTTCTCTTCCAGCTCCAAAGCCACCTCTTCCAACCAATGCTGAATCTTACAATCCACCTGAAGAGTATCTCTTGACCGAAGAAGAGAAAAAAGAATGGGAAGAGCAAGACCCGGAGGATAGAGAGCGCGATTTCATGCCTCAGAAATACTCTTCTTTGAGGCTGGTCCCGGCGTACGACCACTTCATTAAACAGCGGTTCAACCGTCAATTGGATCTTTATCTGGCGCCGAGAATCCAACGAAAGAAATTGAATATGGACCCCAATTCTCTTATACCTAAACTCCCTAGTCCCAGCAGCCTAAAGCCATTCCCCAATTACAAGAGCTTGCGAGTACAACATCCCAAAGGTCGCGCTCGCTGTGTTAGCATCAGCCCTGATGGTGCTTGGGCAGCCAGCGGTGATGAGGATGGTGTTGTTAGTTTATGGGAGGTGAATGTTGGCTGTGAGGTCAAACGATGGAAATTTGACGGAAAGATCGGATCTGTTGAGTGGTGCCCTCGTCAAGACGTATCTTATCTCGCAGTTGGGCTGTGAGTATTGTGTGCAAATTTCTATGATCAGTTATTGACTTATTGGTATTAGGGAAGAGACGATCCATTTCCTTATTCCTCCGAATGTGGACAGCACTGTATTTGCTCAAACACAATCCTTACTCGCCCCGGCGGCATTACCAGCTGCAGGACCAACGCCATCTCAAGTGAAATGGACATCAACCTCCGCTAGTTCGTGGTCAAACGATAAGCCAATCTTGTCGTTGGGACTTCCGCCGTCCTCGGGCACCCCCACCCAGCTGCAATGGCATCGAAAGGGCGACTATGTTGCCAGCGTTTGTAAGTTTCAGAAAGCTCCTTATGGTAAAGCCTCATCTCACCGTCTGTGCAGCTACTGGTGGAGCCCAAAATGGTGTATGGATTCATCAAGTTAGCAAGCGCCATTCACAGGCACCTTTCAAGAAAATCAAAGGGGCAGTTCAGCTCGTCCTCTTCCATCCAACTCAACCTCATTTCTTTGTTGCCGTAATTGCTCTTGTGCATTTATTCGCTTCTCTGCCATGCTGATTGCCTCCTCATTAGACCCAACAATACGTTCGCCTGTACAACCTAGCCGAGCAGAAGCTCATAAAGACGCTCATGCCAGGCATCCGATGGATATCTTCTATGGACGTCCACCCATCCGGGGATCACCTTATTGTTGGTGGATACGACCGCAAACTCTGTTGGTTCGATTTAGAACTCAGTGAAAAGCCATACAAAGTCCTCAAGTACGGCATTCTATTTTCTGTTTGACANTTTTTTACATGCTGATAACCGGCGCAGATATCATTCTCGAGCGATCCGCTCTGTTCACTTCCATCCAAAGTATCCTCTATTTGCCTCTTCATCAGACGACGGCTCGATCCAGATATTCCACGCCCGAGTGTACAACGATCTTATGACGGACCCTTTGATCGTGCCCTTGAAAATCTTACGAGGGCACCAAATTGCTGATGGCTTGGGAGTGCTTCAAGTCAAGTGGAGCCCGAAACAACCGTGGTTAGCAAGTGCTGGAGCAGACGGGACAGTGGCGGTATGGTGTAGCTAAATTACGTTATTTTAATCCTGCACTTCCTGGCTTTTGCGTCTATTGAACAATATGACAGGGCCTAAATACACCTTTTCGGGGGCCTTCACGCCTTAAAGCCCAACATCTTCAGGGAAGTGTCACTACAGTCATCGAAGTAGGCGTTTAAACACCAACGTGACGTGGACAAGTGGACATTTGCCCCATACTCCCTGTTCTTCCATTACTTCTGGGAAGCATTCCTGTCTCATGCGCCGAAATTCTCATTGCAGCATGGCGACCTAAATTATAGCGCAGCTCTGTGTCCACAAGCGCATTAAAATACTTGGACGACATACCGCCGTGAATTGACGTCGCCGATTGAAGGTCGTAATTCGGCCTTGGAAAGGCAACTTTCCCAACGGAGGCTTTGTGTCTCGACCGCATAAACGAAAATGCAGCGCTCGAGCCCGGGTAAGTTATTCCACTTATCTCGTTGCGACGTCAATTACTAACATTGGTCTAGTAGCCTTTCTTCCTTGCCTACCTTTCTTCCAAAGTTTGCAATACCTTTATCTTTAACATTCAATTGAAAACTGCCGGATTCGGAGGGCGGGGGCCGTTGTTCGCAGCGGAGCTATACGAGTGAGGATGCCATGAGAAATGGGCTCTCCGACCTCTCTACGAGCGAGTCACCAAGTCAATGACCTAGGATCCCCAAATTTGTCCAGATTGACCCATCGTCGGATGTCGAAACCCGCTGGCTGGTGGAATGTGTGAAGGCGTGGTGG
Organism: Candolleomyces eurysporus; assembly: GCA_027579435.1. Classification (NCBI taxonomy): domain Eukaryota; kingdom Fungi; phylum Basidiomycota; class Agaricomycetes; order Agaricales; family Psathyrellaceae; genus Candolleomyces; species Candolleomyces eurysporus. Next base: position 117,711 of record JANBPK010000860.1, on the reverse strand, counting down.
AGAAAAATCCGCCGCGTTGACTGGCATGTCCCTTTCAACTCCGCAATCAATGCTTCATCCTGCGAATGCCGTCAGAATTGGTGTTGGTTTTGTGCACTGTTCACCAACGAACGTTAAACTCGGATCGATGTCAAGGAGAATGCGGTGATCGGCGACTTTAAACTTGGCGAGGACAGCTCATTTATATGTGGACGTCTGAATTGGATTGAAGATCAGTGCCCCTGCCTCCTGGTGCATCTCGCGTCTCCAGCTCAGGACCCTCAGCCCGCGCTCATTTTGTTCCCCTCTTATTGACTGTCCTCTCCTTACTTGCTTCCAAAGGTCATCATGGTCCAGTGGGCAGATCCTCTCGTCATTGCTAGAGTTTCAGGTCAGTCAGACTCGGAAGCAACACCTTTTCCGGAACCGGCTAATGTTGGTCCTCCTAGATGCATTCCAAAAGATTATCTTCGCTTTCTTCGGATTATACATATGGGAGATCTTCATGACCTCCGACTTTGAATGGTCGTTGATTGCCCGCCGACGACCATTCCATTGGCCTCTCGTGCGTAACACTCCTCTCATTCTTATTCGGTTCTGACATTTCTGTCTGTTTAATGTAGAGTCAGTCGTTCTCCTGCGTATCCCTTGACGGATTCTCATTCCCGTTCTCCCAGTTTTCTTCTTCCTCTGCCGTTACTGCATGGTCCTCTCCTTTATTGGATTGTGAGTTTCCCCTATCCATATACCGGCGCTGTTTTCACTAACGAGTGTTTAGAATCATTTCTTTGAACGTTTTTACACCGGTAAGTGTACTATGTGAGGCAAAGTCGGATTTCCCTCATTTTCACCCATTTCAGATAAACTGTAGTGTGGGTATTGCCAAAGCAAAATCTTTCTTACTATATGATATCTAACAACTCGTAGGCTCTTTATATGTTCAATTCCGTGAGTTATTCTATCATTTTACTTTGTTGATAAGGAGACCTGACACCGCTGAAGTGGGCAGGAAACATGTCTATCCTCTGCGCCTCGACCTGCCTGATGTTGAGAACGTGGGTAGCTTTTTTCTATCCCGAGCCTTCAGTGAATGTCTGATTGTCATCACCGCCCTTGATCAGAATTGCACTGTGGGACCGCAAGAAAGTTATAGTCGGTTTCCTTGGCCTCCTATGCCTGGGCCACTGGGTTCTTCTCTATCGCACGATGTTCGTCGTCGTTGCGAGATGGGATGAGGAGCTCAAGGTCTGTGTCGTGAGGCAGACCAACTCATCTTTGCTCAAAGTCACATTCCTGTTCAGTGAGTACTCAAAAATGGTATCCAATATGTCTACAAATTCTAATGAATCAATCAAGCCATGGGATTTGATTTCACCATTCTGGTGTTCACTGCGGTTGCGCTATTAGGCAGGCCTTCAGTGAAGACCGGTCTTTGGCGGCTGCTCTTTCAGGACGGGCTCGTCTACTTTTTGATCTCGTTCACCATGAACTGTATCCCAGCAGTAAGCCCGTGTTTTTCTCCGAGGTATGCGACACACTAATTCCACTCTCCCAGGTGTTCAATATTCTAGACTTGAATCGTACGTCTGTTGCCTTTGCCTTTGTGTTCACACACGAAATTGACCGTATTTTATCCGTCTAGCACCCATGAATGTGTAAGTGCAGCATGCCTCGTTGCCCGTCTATCTGCTTATAGTTATACTCTTCTCTCCCACAACCGCTGTCAGCATCGCAACTGTGAGTATTCCGAGCCCCATGCACTGACGCAGACTAATTAAAACATGACCAGATTCCCGCAGCCACCATCACGTATGTCCCACCTTAAGGCCATGAGAAGCAACTCACTAACGCCTGCTCAAGTTCCATTGCAGCCTGCCGCGCAGTCATGCGACTCCTGACTTGGTCGGGCAAAGATTTCTATGTCCACTCAGCATCTGCGGTCGCCAGCTTACCAAGGCGACCTACGGACCCATCAATACCCGCGTTCAAACCCCAGCGGTTGCCCTTGACACGACCTGAGGTCCATGTAACAACGGAACATATCACGATGGCCGAATTCCCGTGAGTGTATCTTTGCCATATCGGGGTATGACTGGACAGCTTATTGACCTGACTCGGATTTATAGGACATCAGGGTCAAGTTCCCCATATCATGGCACCGAGAACAGTCATAGGAACTCATATGTTGACAATAGGTCGTTGAAAGATTCAGAAAAGGGATCGTCGTTCGAGTTTGGTTCGCCTATAACGCCTCAGCCACCGGCAGCCGTCGCCGTCTAACGATATTATCGTCGAGCTTAGGATCGACATGGCACATTCACATTCTTTTTCATACTGTTGGTTTGAATTCACGACGAGTTCAACATGTGTTGTAATACTAGTAATGCGTAACGTACATAGGAGGCCATACAATAGAAATACAATAATGCACAATCATCGTCTTCGGTGAGAGCGTCCAGATTTTCTTCTGGCAGCGACAAGTCCTTGTCGATTCGTGCCTTTGAGGGCTGGTTTGGGGTCTAGACCCTTGGACCGCCTCCATTCTTCTCTTCTTGAGTTCCGTGGGCCATGTGTCGATACCCGTTTTGATTTATCGGAATCGACGGCCATGGAGTCTGGTGGTGGTTGGTGGGCGGGTAAATAAATAGATGATGAAAAATGAGATGGAGTACAAACCTGGTTGCGCTTCAGCGCCGTTTTGTCCGGCTGTGAAGAGAAGCAAAAGGTCAATGATTGTCCATCCGCGATAGTCAGGTCTCGTGGAATGGAAAAATCAATGATAAATTGCGAATGGTCCCAAAATGGGANGGGGGGGAATCGTAGGCGCGCAACCAGGTTTAAACCTCCACTAGCGTCGGGTATGTTGTAGTGTGGTAACATGCAAGGTGGGCCAGGTCTTCGAGTTCGAAATCTGGCATGAAGCCTAAAGCTGTTGTCAACCAACCTGGTACTTCGTCCACCGGTTCTTCGTCTGCTGGGTCTAACGAGACGTCTCCTTCAGCGTCCTTCTTGATCGTCTCCACCAGTTTGTTGCTAAGACGTTGTAATCGAGCAGCATGGGCTGCTGCATAAACACCTTCTTCACGCTTCTTTGCACGGAAAGAGCGCTTCGTCTTGGATCTTAGCGATTTTGCCATGTCGTTGGTTGGGGTGTGTGGAGGTGGGGTGTAAAAAGTGAGGGTGTGCAAGGCTCCGTGCCGCAGCTATTATCGACAAAATTTCGAGCGGAGTCAGATTTGAATGATTGGCCACGTGGTGGCGGTGCGGTTATTCTCCTTGTGGTGGTCCTGGCACTAACGTCCACATATCGACAATGGTCGGTTAAAGTACTGAGCGAATTGACTCGACTGAGCGGCAATTTTACACCGAGTCAGCTGTTTGTTTCAGCACCAAGAGAGGATTAAACCAGAATGTTCTGGAATAATCATCTACATTCCGGAGAAAGTAGCCCATGCGCGCCAGATGCAAAGGAAAGCAGTGTGTATTCCGATAGTGATAACAATTTGCGCAATACAGCAGATATACCTGAAGAACAAAAGAATCCATTCTGGTATGTGCGTCGGCTATTGAAGTACCGGCGGTGTACCGATCTTGGCGGACGTCGAGCCTCACGGAGAGAAGGGCTGTTTCCGAAAGCTCTTGTGGTAGCAGACCGCTCAGAATTTTCGACTTTAATCTTCTGAAGGGGCCTCCCTGTGCACAGTAGATCAGCCAAATGGAAAGGAGCGCTAGACAGCAGACTTATAATATAAAGAACATTGTTACACCTGGATCATGGAATCAGCGCGACTGCAGTCTCGCGGAAGGGGACCGACTCACCGAATGAAAACTTCACCCAGGGCCCCGTTAGACTTGCCATCCTGGAATTCCTCTGTGTTTGCAAGCTTTAGGTTACGTTTCAGCATTCTGATTTCTCGAGGGATAAAACGCAGCAATACCTGAAGATTCATGTAACCATCAGTTGAGACGAGGAAGCCCTTGTACTCAAGCCCCCATTTTAGACGAACATACACAGGCTTGCCCGTGAGTTCCTGCAAGAACGGTTTAGGATTGACTGGATTAACCTGGAAAAGAATTGTTTGTGAGCAGGGCCTGTCTTATCCTGATAGAGGAATACAGACCGAGGACATGGTGGTTCAATGAAGCACGCGTGCGGACTTCCAAATTCAACATCCTTTTTGCATTTATCCCCGCAACAACAAACCCAACCTTCGCGCTCGTTTAGCTTGAGGTCACCCTCACTCCTTCAGCTCTGACCTCTTTGACCCCAAACCACCATGTCTGACCGCGAGGGATTCACCGGAGCTACTGACGATGAGCTTTCGCTACCCAAGGCGACGGTCGCAAAGATGATTACTGGCAAGTCTCACTCAAACTACCTTTGTTCATGCACTTACCGTCGGCGCGCAGAGCTTCTCCCCAACGACATAACCTGCTCAAAGGATACCCGCGATCTAGTCATCGAATGTTGTGTAGGTGAACACAATTTAAACGCGTGAATCCACAGCTCGAAGCCTAACGCCTCCATTTCTAGAATTCATCCACTTAATTGCTTCAGAGGCAAACGAAGTTTGTGAGGAGGAATCAAAGAAGACTATCGCTCCAGAACATATCATCACGGCGTTGAAGGTTGGCATCCTTATCTCCTTTGAAGATGCACGTTCTAACTGGTGTGGCAGCGTCTTGGTTTCGACAACTTCACCAGCGAAGTTGAAGACGTATTGAAAGACCACAAAGCGCAGCAGAAGGTAACGTACCTTCCGACCCGATACTCGGCTGGAAATTCACTCAATACCATCTCAGGACCGAGACAAGAAGGTTTCGAAACTCGAAAAGTCCGGATTGACGGAGGAAGAATTGTTGGCGAAACAGGAAGAGCTTTTCGCTGCAAGCAGGGCCAAATTTCAATCCACGCAGCAATGACCGTGACGAACAGCTTATTTTATGATTCAAATACTGTATCAATATTTGTTTTCAGTATGTGTGCTATTTAATTTCCCAATTTCTTGTGTCGCTTCCGCAATTGGTCAAGCCTTCTCTTCGGGCTATCACTGTTCCAGGTGCCAGTGGACCCTTCACTGTCCACTCCAGCGCCTATCTTCGGCAAACCCTGCTGTTCAATCACGAAAGAAGCTGAAACCGAGGCATAAAAGGTTGCTACACAACTGTTAGCTGGGCGCAGCGATGCTCAAAGAGCTGTGGTCACATACCCTCAAAGACATCATCTTTCTGCAATAGGAGGCCAGCTGCCAGCCCTCCCAGAAAGCTATTCCCTGCGCCTGTGCGAACCAGAGCTAATCAGAAGCATTCAATGGATAGGAACTGTGATATCGACCTGTCACATCCACAATCTTGTCCTCGTCCTTTTCTGACCAATAGGCCTCCACCCATTCGCCTGCACGGGCTCTGGATTTCACATATGCACCCAATCCACCACTTCTGATGACCACGAAACCTTCATTTGCGTGGCCAATACCGAAGCTTAGAAATATATCAGCCGCTTGCTCAATTGTCGATCGCGAAGGTGGTAGCGGAAGGCTGAGAAGTCTCAGCGCCTCCTCCGCGTTGGGACTGCGAATCGAAGGGGCGGGTTGGTCAGTCTTGTAAAAGGAGTGCTAAATCCAGTTTACGCTCTACCTGAGGATCGAAATGGCATTTAGCACGCGTTGAAGAGCGGGTAATTCCCCGGGAACGCAACGATCCTATGCAAATTCAAATTCAAAGCCTCAGTCTCAAAGCTCGAGCTCTCTGCACGAGAATGGTAAGACTCATACCGGTATGGGCTCGTAGATGGTTATTGGTGACCATCCTTCCACCAGTTTCACTTCCGAAACTATCTTTGCGGCTCGTGTCGGGGAGCAGATGAAATGCAGTGTTGCAGGTTTCGAGACGTTGACGGCCGGCAGGTCACTTGGGGTGATGCGAATCCGTGGTGTTAGATATTCGAAGCTGCAGGGAAACGTTGTTCAGATATTTCTTTTGCCAGAGTGACCGAGCTAACTTTCGATGTTCACCAAGGTATGAATTGAGAGCGCGGGTGGTACCAGATTCAGGTTGCTCTCGAAAGGCCCACATTTCCCGACCATACTCTATCAACTGGTTCTCTATTTCAACAGGAAAATCGTGCCCTCTGTCCACAATCATGGCTATTTGTTCGGGTGGTAACCTGATGATGATGTTAGTACGGTCACGTTCAGTCGGCGATGAGCGTGGCGATCCTGACCACATTCGCGCTCCAATCGCAGCATAGGTCCCCCCTCCACCTATCTATCGGATTACTATGCTTTAGCTACGCGACTCGGCAATCGAGCTAAGCTATAGACTTCCCTGAGGAGGCACGACCTTGCCTGTAGGATTGCCATGCTCGTCTGCAAATGAAAATTCGTCGACGATGAACATGCCGAGGGTCGCGAAGTGAACTGATCTAGGTTCCTTCGCCATTGTGCAGACCTTTAATCCCAAACAGGCCTTGAAACGAGGTGAAGGGAAAGGGAGAAGGAGGTTTAGCACGCGCAATGATCCCTCCAGGTCGTTTAGATAAGATAACGTTCGATGACTCTTTTCATCTCATCCACACGCGCGCACACTCTCAACCTCATGGTCACCTCTCAAGGGTCATGAGCCGTAGCTTGAACGAAACGCTTCGAATGCAGGTTCGCGCAGTCACATACCACCCGGAGGACGTCAGCGAAGAGGTAGGTGACGAGAATCTTGATCGAGGCCTATTCACATTTCCATCGGAAAAGTTGTACCAGGAAGCACTCACCAGGGTCGACACGGACACTCAAACCAAGGTCAAGAGGTTTTACAGGAGGGAAGACGCGTGCAGTAAGCCATAGCTCTTCCTTTCCATGACTATCCTAACCTACACCTATTATCGAGAAAAGGGACCCTAATCGGAGCCCTTCTCCTTCGATTGCTACTGAATGAGCGAGGTTTCGCTGCGCATTCGATCTCACTTGCGAAGACTACGGAAGGGAAACCCTATGTTGTACGCAGTCTCTTTAATCAGTCCCAGGAACTCGTTCGATTCGGGTTCTCTTAGGTCACACCAAATCCGAGCAACGCGATAGCGTTCAATATCACCCATGACAATTCCCTGATTGCCATGGGGTTCGCTCCTGGTGTTCATCGCCCCCCTGCATTTAGCCTCGGAATCGACGTGATGAAAGTCCAGATTCCGAGTCGCGACACCCTGGACTCTTTCATCGAGATATTCGAAGAGCAGGTACGCGCACTCACCGAAGAGAGATGGGTCGAAACTGAAAATTACCTCTAGTTAACAACCTTAGAAAAGTCTCAACTGACGCCCGATATCCCTTCGGATGAACGACAGCGTCGATTCTACTGGATGTGGACTGTGAAGGAGTCGTATACAAAGGGCCTCGGTCTTGGCCTAGGCTTCGATTTCAGCCGAGTAGAATTCGATGCCGTCAACCGGCAAGTCAGAGTCGACGGACAAATCCCCAAAGGCTGGCGTTTTACGATGTTCACTGTGCCAGATGGACTTGATCTTTACGAGGGGGTAGTTGCTGAATTTGTTGGGGGTGATTTGACGGAAGTTAGGGATCATTCCAGCGAGGCCGCGGCTCAGCTGGAGATTTCGAGCGCGACCACGATCCTGCGGAGAGCAGTAGAGGAGTTGCCTGCAGTGCAAACATCGACTTCTTGATTCGCAGAAAGCTTCTAGTCATACACGGAGCTGGAAAGTAAAATCTAACTCTCGACCTGGTCGACTGCCATGGTCTTCGATGTAAGATAGTCATCGTAGTACACGCATTCTTGGGGATTAACGGGTCCGCCGGGCTTGCAGAACTCGAAAGAGGGGCAGAGGGCGCATGGTGCCTGAGACCAACCCAGACTTGTTACCTGTTCCCGTAGTGCACGGTAAACAGATCCCTCTCCCGATTCAAAGGTGTCCATGGCTGATGGGTCGAACGGCGAAGGAGAACGTTTTAATATTTTCTTGGAAGCTCGGGACCGCCGACTTTCTACTTCGGACTCGGACGACGTTTCACTGTCGGAGGAGTGCCTAGCCTTCTTTTTCTTTTTGTTCTTGTTGTTCTTGCGACGCGAGTCGTCATCGCTATCCGAGTCTGAATCATCAGAGACACGTTTGCTCTTTCGTTTCTTCTTGTTCGTTTTCTTCTCCTCCCCGGAGCTCGATTCGCCGGAACTCTCTGGGGAGCGATCTCGTCTCCGTCGTGATTTCTTTCTGAGCGACGAACGATCGTCATCATCACTGCTGTCACCATCACTGTCTCTAGTTTTCTTGCGCTTCCGCTTCGAGCGTTTCCTCTCGTCCGCCGAGTCGTCTGAATCGTGCTTTCTCTTTTTCTTTGAACGTTTTTCGCTTTCGTTGTCGGACTCGTCGTTGATAGCCGACGAGTCCCAAAGACTGGCACCAAACGCCGGAAGCTGTACAACGAATTGGTCAGGCGGGGTAAGGTGTGATATAGCTAGGTCCGGACCTTCTCGATTTTACCATCCAGAACCAAAACATTGAGCAAGGCTTCGACGTGTTCAACGCTCAAGTCAGTTTCCGTAAGGCGTGCCTTTCGCAAAGAGTTGCGAATACTTTGTGCCGAAGGGTATTCGGGTGCGTTAGAAATAGGGTATAGTGCACCTTCGGGGGCCTCTCTGCGTTTTGGGAAACTCTAATCCGAGATTCAAAATGATGTTGTCAGGGATGTTGACATTCGTTGAAGGAAATCGGACCATACCATGTCGTGGATGAATTTGTAGCATGCGTCCATGAGGTGCTGTATAAACTCAGTGTCAAGTTCGTTGTCTGTGTACCACGGTCCACCTGTCAAGGCAATCGACGGCTCGAGACCCTCCAACATGTAGATCTTGCGGGTCGGGTGCTGCACTTTTACGTCAAACGGCGGGAGTGCACATTGGTAGCATTAGAACGCACCTGAACCGAAGGAACGCGCTTGATGAGACGCTTTTGGATGAGTGTCTTGAGGCATCGGTCAATAACCGTTTGATGCAGGTTCGTCTTAGCCTTAAGATGTTTTGTCCAGATGCCTGTGAAGCGAAATATTTAGGTTCACCTATTAGGCTGCCTTGCACCTCGAACTCTATTGTTAGCGAGATACGGACCTTCATTTGCAGAGTGTTTGATGTGGCTCAAAACAAGGTTCTCCTCTCCCGACAACTCTTTTGTTCTAGAGAGTGATACCGTTAGTTGAACACCGGGTAAGATCAAGGAAGAACACGTTGAAACCATCCACAAAGGAGTGGACGGATCAAGAGAGCTGTGACTCACGCTACTAGCTCACCCTTCGAAACGGCGCGAAAGGAAATGTTTCCTTTCGAATCCTTAAGGGACTTAAACAGACCAACAGCCAAGAGAAAGTTCAGGGCATTTTGTCGGGCCTTTGGATCTTGGATGATATCTTTCGCCTTCTCTGCACTTATTTCCTACAAGCATGGATGAGAACCAAGAACCGAGAGCATGCAAACACCTTGGAATATTGCACACCTGCTTTGGAAGGGCCAATGCAGCTTGGTGAAGTCGGCTTTCCAGCTCATTTGGGGGTCGTTTACTCATGTTTTTGATTGACGTTCCCGTTCCTAGATGGATCTGTGAAACGGTTCTGAAGAATGGAGCCAAGGGTGAGAGGAAGAGTGAAAGGGTGGTTATTCTATTTGGCGCTGGGTATCATGGTCCTCGTGACCTGCTATTGATAAGATTGGGATCTAATCTTGCCCACAAGAGGATACCATCATTTCGACAAGTCCGTCGATTTCTCGACAAGTCCTTCAACTGGCTGTTCCCTTTGTCCCCGAACTTGACATCGAAATGCCGGGGACCGGCTTCATAGGCTGGTATGTATGGATCTCCTGATGCCCCCGCCGCCAATCTGCTAACTGCCAACTTTTAAGCTCTGATAGTTCCTCCAGGCCTCGAATGTATTGGGATTCACTGCCGGCTCCCTGACATTCAGCTGGGTCACGTCAACTGTGAAGCGGTCTCCTCCCTTTATCTGGGTTTACGCCGCTCTGTGAATAACTTGAATACCGGGCTTCTGCTTTCTTCCACTGGCCATTACCATGCCATAACATCTCAGGATGGAGCCGCATCTTGACAGTTCTGTTGACACGGCGCAGCGCCTTTCCACGCGAACACGCACCGTTAGCTATTCGGACTGTTCTTTGAAGTTTCCCTTCTGGCTGCCCGCCATAGACTAAGCAGCTCGATGCTATCAGAATGTTATGGGCCCGAGTGTACGTAGTCCTTGTGCATCTGATCTTATCTATCGTCATCGAGGGCCTCGTTTCAATCTTCCAAGTACCAGCTGATCCTAGTAATGGGCTTCGAACTCTGGAACACTTTCGACTCTCCTGCATTTCTGGTGACCTGGACTGGTCTATCTGATAACAGTAGCTCCTTCTGTTTTGAGTTGGGAGCTAGGCAGCCCGATGGGTCCTGAGCTCGAAATGCGAATTCTTTGGTGGCTTCCATGGGACAGGCTGTGGGGGGCAGGCTGTGGGTGCCACAAATGCCGGAGCTTAGGCGACGGCGACAGAAAGCAGCATCCAGGGCTTACATCTCATACTAGAAGCACACCTCGACCGTGTCATAACCAGATATTCCTCCGCCGATGAAGAGCCAGGCAATACGCATTGCATTTTCAATGTCTTTGGTTTGACAGGCCATTTTAAATATATTAAAGCGTCCCCATCGGACAAACTGATACTGGACGTGGAAGCATCTGATGAAAGGACTCAGTGCACCCTATTCAAAAATGGAATTCATCCATCTTTTCTGGCCTCCTCGGTGGATCCTGACACAGTCCGAGTCCGAGTCGGTATGTTCCTCACCGCCTGATCTTCCACACGTGTCCATGTTAACTGTATCGAACTCATTCATTTCTTCTACTATCAGTTAACATTATACGGCATTGCCCCTTGGGTTATACCCAGGGGTTCAGAAATGACGAAGGTGGCCTGTGAGACGCCCTTTTAATTCACGGAGATGGCGGTGGGTCAGCTGGTCAGCGGTTGACGACTGTCAGATAGGTTACGCTCAGGACAGGGAGTAGGTCCAGTTTCTCCGAAAAAAGGTAGCTGGAAGGGATGACGGAACTCATTTCTGTGCATGCCAGTGATAATATAACACTTCTGACAGTGATAACATATTGAAAGCTCGGAGGCCGAATATAATACGAGCAACATGGTATTAATATCAGCCCTCTGACGCAGAGTTTGAAGGTTGAATAGCATGTAGATTAACTTCGTACGACTGCACAGTTCCCCCCAAGACACGCGAGAAGCGAAAGGTATCAATCAGATAGAGATTCAAGCACCCCAACGGCGAGATTGATTGTATGTGTGCGACCGTATTCCAGGTAAATGAGACTCGTCAAGAGTAATAATTTATTCGGGAAGCTTAGCAGCACTTACTAGACCATCCATATCTAAGGGGTTTGCCTATCACACCTATTTGTATTGGAGAAGCACAGTCGACTCTGACTGATATGATAGCAGCACGTTCTATTGCCACAGTGCGGGGAGATAGATATGAAAGATGTGACTGCTACGAGGGCTGCTGTGAAGAAATTCATGAAATTCATCATCGATAAAAAGTACTTGAATACCAGTCCCTCAATATTTAATACTAGGGGCAGACATACTACTTCTGGACGACTGTGCGGCATGCCAGTGTTCGCGCCCAGATGTTGGGTCTTCGGGCAAGCAACGTTCAGCCACGGGTGAAGGGACGGGTGTCAAAAAAAAAGAGGGTACTCCTTACCGCGAAGCTCTGAACGGTGTGAGTTTCTGGGTATTTTGATCGTTCCCCTACTATCACTTCACGCATTCACACCGGCGGCAGGCCCTAGAAGAAGCACTGATAGTGCATGCACCCAGCTAGATGCAACTGGGCGTGTGTACCTTCCCCTGACCCTTGCTTAGTATGCAGTACCGACCCCAAAAATTGTGGCATGCTGTTGGACATATGTGAATAATTCTTTTGATTTCTTCGTTTCCTTCTTTCTTCTTTTGAGAAAAATGATTCAAGAATTCGCGAAAGAATTCACATTGTCAATTTCAAAGTCTGGATATGCGTGTGGGCAGTGTTTACGGACCTAAATGCAAACAACGTGCTCATAAAGGCTACCTTACCAAGAAACGCTTGCGCCTGCAGGCCCACCAGCCTCCTGCTCGGTAAGGGAAACTGCAAGTTGTCATACCTGAGGAAAAATCACACAATGCTAAGCTCATTTCGGACGGGTTGCCCAAAGGGCTTGCGCATTGTGCGACAGCAGCGTACGTATTCCCGGTGCACGATGACATGTTTGCAACCCGCTTTGGAGTCTTCATGTTTGATCCTTCGCCCTAGAAGGGGGTATTGTAGGCTCAGTACTCAGCGATGATGGGCGACTCGGATAACTCACTTTCAGACAGCACATTCAAAGTGGGCATGAGTTGACATTGCTCTGGTCAAATTGCTGGGCCCACCAATGTACACTTGTGGCTCATATGAGGATACATAACGGGAACAGATACTTGGCATTCAATCGCTTTGGAGATCTTCACGGTGCCGCAATTCACAGTTGGAGAAGGCAACGGAGATCACACTGAGGCTCCCACATCCTGTTGGTTTGCCGCATTGAGCGGCTCCCCATTGCAATTGCACAAGCCCCGAGAATTCGGAATTCACGAGCACGAGGTAAACAGCTTTGGGAAAGGGTTGAGCTCATTCACCTGGAACAACTAAAAAAAATGTATTGTTATCGGTCAAGTTCTGAAAGCTATAGAAGCCGCAGCTTTGTTATGCTTACTGTACTAGTCCACTCAATCGGCCCAGAACCCCTAAGCATGACATACAAGAGCCCGCTATTTCAGGTCTGCTCTGCAGAACGAGAGGGAGCAGCCCGATCTCCTATTAGCTCGGAGGGAAGCTTACGGCGACAGAGTTTGCTGATCCATGATGATTTTCTGAATCATCACACGCAAAGGGTGCTTGCTTCAAACATGACTCGGGCTCGGGGAGATGAAAATCAACAGCATCCAGAACGACGGTGAAAAGATTTTGCGACCCAAGACCGAAGTATCGCGTGCATTCTCAGAATGCCCACCGTCGTTGCCAGTTGTCAAGCACACGTTCAAGGGAGGCATGAACGTGATAATTCTGGAATAAAATATCAAGAAAATGCTTCCGCTGAGACCCTCACCCTCTTTCCAGCTCAGGAACGCATGCGACGGTGAATTTCGAAACGAGGCGGGTTGCGCCAGATCCGTGTCAGATTCGAGATTCACGTCCATCGCCATCGGGAAATCTGGGTTCGGAAATCTTGAAATGGAGTTCGCTATCGCTACACATATCATCAGATCAGTGCTCTAAACCCTCTTGGGTATGTGAGAAGCAATTGTATAGTAGTAAGGGAAGTTGGAGAGTGCGCGAAATGAATAAATAGGATAATAATAAGGTATACGGGTGAATATATCGTATGAATGATTATCGTACTGGTTATTATATTAGTCTACAGAGCGTGACGGGGTCGTGAGGAATGAAATCTATAATCAACAGAAGTCTCTAGGGGAGATGGATGGACCAAAAGACTCAATGGTGATAATATGAATTGTTATTTTCATGGGCCCATTCCACGTCGTGGTCGTCGTCGAGAGTGAGCGAAGGGATATGGGGCTCGTTGGTGAGGACGCGTCCATCCTTCGTGAGCCACTTCCACAGCATCCCCGAGACGTTTGCCGACTTGAGATGGTCCATAGCCATCAGAGCGTATTTAATATTTTGGATGAACGGCTATCATTTGAAGACTGTGAGCGATGGGATGCAGTAAAGGAGTGCAGGTGGGTACTCACTGTATTAAAGAACTCGTCCCAAAGATTGTATGTGGTGGTGAGCCGGATGTTTTCGAGCTGAGGCATCGCAACGGCGAGGCTCTCGAGTATCGGGAGGGGCAAGGAAGTGGTGGTAGCGTCGAGAGTGGACACGGCAGCTGAGGACATGGAGAGAGCGGAAACGACATCTTCCGTTAAATCACCCGAGCTCAGGAAAATGGAAGTGACTGGGCGACCGGGAACCAAAACTTGCGCAGCCTGGGAGGACCCACTGAAGGAGGCGAGTCGGGGAATGGAGGTTGGAGGAATCTCGGAGCAGGGAAGATCGAGTCCGTGGTCCAGTGTGAGAGCCACTAACCCCGGAGCCTTGACAAGGAAACGGACAACATGGGGATCGAGCGTGAAGGAGGCTTGTAGCACGCGTAGTCTTGGGAAAGAGAGGCGGGAGTCGGAGGGCAAGATGGNAGCTGTGGTGTGCTGGGACTGTGATGGATAGGGAGACGAGCTCTCGCATGTGGGAGATGGCCGTGGAGAGGGCACGGTAGTATGCGGGAAGGACATTCGCGGCGGGGTCCACGACGACGTTGAAGACGCGGACGTGCCGGGCGAGACGAGGCTTCTTGGCGAGGGTGAGGGCCACTGCAAGCTTGCCTCTGGTGACGGTGACCTCTCTGTAGAGGAGCCTCTGGGCGACGGAGCAGAGGAGGGAGMKGAGGGAGAAGAGGGAGAGGAGGAAGGGGAAGGGGGGGAGTGGGAGGGAGAGGATGAGGGAGAGGATGAGGGAGAGGAGGGGGAGGATGAGGGAGAGGAGGGGGAGAGGAGTGAAGAAATGTCGCATCTATACATTTCTCCTTGCGAACTCACAGGAGAGGGCAATCACTCCTTCGTCTACACGGTTGAATGGGACCTTCCGCTCTCTTCTATCCTCCCCTCGTCATACGCTCTCTGCAAAGACTGTGTTAAGCAACGCGGTATGGAAATTCTAGCTGAGGTGGATGGACCGAATGGCGAGCGGAAAGATGAACAATGGTCGAAGAAAACGGGCCTAGTGGAGGAATACGAGGAGGAACCAGTGATAAAGCCCCAGTGGGAGCACATCGCTTTCGATATGAATGGCAAACAGATGATCGATGAGAGGACGGGAAACATGGCGTTCTACGTGCAGAACGAGCTCACAGGTGACGAGGTTTTTGAAGTAAAGAAGAAGAAGAGATACGTTGGACCCGTCAGAGTCGTTCAAACTGGGGGTGTCGGCTGGAAGAATTTGGGCAAGGGTTCGGAAGGTGTTTGCGACCACTTGAGGAAGAAGTACGCTGTGTATTGGGGCGGACGGAAGTCAAGCCCTGCTTTGAACTCCGAGGCGGCCTCGGCGTCTTCACCATTCAGTTTGAGGCGAAAGCCAATGATTCGCGTTCGGGCTATAGCGAAGCTTTCCATCAAACACGATGACCATCTGGTAAGGGAGGCCGACAATTACCAGCAATTCCCCAGCCACTTCTTCGAGCACTGGAGTGGACTGAACATGTGTAAACCACTGATGGATCCCTTCCCAATCGATGCCCTCGTCCCTCAGTTTTATGGGTACTACGTCCCTGAAAATCAGTCACGTCGTCATTACAAGAGTCCGATTCTGCTCCTTGAGCATTGCGGGACGTCTGTATCTCGAGAGCTGGAGAGTATGACAATCGACGATCGGTAAGCTCTCCATTCTCATGAGTGCTCTTGCACAGTGATGATCGATATCATGATTCCCGTTCAGACAAACGTGCGCATCCCTCTTCCATCGATTCCACCACGCGGGCTGGGTACACAACTCGACATGGCCGCGCAACGTCCTCTACCAACCTGGTCCCATCTCTTCCTCTCCCTTCGCTGCAGTTCGTAATTCCACAGAGAGGAAGGATCTCAGGCAGATGAGTTTCCGGCTCGTCGATTTCGGGCGAAGTCAACGGTATACAAGTGAGATGCGGTGGGGCGTGGATTGTGATGAAAGGTTTCCAGAAGCCGTGAATGTAGAGAAGATGTTTCGAGTTGGGATGTGGGCCCATGGTGATCCTCGCGGTTGAGAAAACTCGCAGGGTCCAAGTATGCTCAAAACTCGAACTGTGTATTTTACCACGTGTACAGCATTTGAACAAGCACGATTAAAACTGCCATTACAGAGCCTCGATGGGTCTACTTTCGAATCCAGAGAAGTCAGTGTGAAGTCGACATCCCTACGTGTCTCCACGGGCTTCTCCAGAGCCAGAGGTACTGCCACCATCGCACAGAAACTATCATTTGGAATGTCTTCCGTCCAGAGCCTCTCACAGAGCGCATGTCTTCACAACCCCTCCTCACCATTCATCACAGTATATGACACGAGAATTTCAATATTGATCGCATTCGTAGCAAACAGCCTAAAATTGTTTTCAGAACAACCGCTCGATCAATGCTGAGATTCGACGCACAGTCATTTCGCTTAATTATTATAGCAGCTTTTTTTTGCTGTACACAAGCATGAACTCGTTTATGGTTCGTGAATGGCGAAGATTTGGTCTCTTATACTCTCTCTCTCCCACCACTTTGAGTTCTGGAGTATAAAGACACTCAAGTTAGTGTGCCATCGACGATGCTTGAGGAACACGACAGTCGACTCTTGGACATCCAGATTGTGGCGTGCTACTTACTCCTTCTTTTTGAAGTGAAAGCTGATCCATATGGGTCACCGGCTCTTATAGGAAGATGGTCGTCTCTCTGCAGCCACGGTGAGCAGTGTTCCATCAGTTCAGTAGTGTGGTCAAGAACTTCTCACCGATCAGACTCCGCGTGTGGCGAACGCTCTGTTCGGGTATTTATCACGATCCATGTGTTGCTTGGCCATGGATAAATAGCCACGGTACGTCTTCTCAATTTAACTCTCCTCGCTCACCGATTCAGGCCTCCCAAAACTCTTGACACCACCCTGTCACGATGAAAAAAGGCTTCGTCTTCCTCCTAACCCTCTTCCTCAGCCTTCTCTCCATGTCCATAGCGGCTGGACCTGGGACGCCATGGACACGAATCGACAAGAACGACGTCGCACTACTCATTATTGACCATCAGCTCGGTTTGTTTACGATCGTTAACGACCAAACCCCCGTTCAGCTTTGGAGCAACGTTCTCGCCCACGCTGAGCTGGGAAAAATATTCGGTCTGCCCACAGTGATTACTTCTAGTGCTGAGACCGGTGAGCTCATCATTCACTCCGTAAACTCTGGAAACCAAGTCATTAATCCTCTGAAACGACAGGACCCAACGGACCGATTCCCGAGGAGATCCTTGAGCTTCATCCCAATGCAACGATCGTCAGGAGGAGTGGTGAGGTGAACGCTTGGGATAGCGAAGAGTTCCGCGAGGCGGTCAAGGCTACTGGGAAGAAGCAAGTGATCCTCGCTGGTATTACAACTGATGTACGTTTGCTTTCCTTCACATGGTATTCGGCGATAACGAACCTTCCATTTTTCCATTTGAATAGGTCTGCACGGCATTCGCCGCTCTCTCGCTGAATGCTGAGGGCTACACGGTCTTTGCCAACGCGGACGCCTCGGGAGCTCTCTCAAAATTCAATGCAGATTTGGCAAATGAGCAGATGCGCGCGGCTGGCGTGCATGTACTCTCGTTGTTCACGATTGCGAGCGATTTGATGAGGGACTGGAGGGCCACACCGGGCGGGGCGGAGATGTTGCAGTTTTATAGCAAGTGGGTTGCTTCTTTGATTTCTACCGGGTCCCGAACTGATTGATACTGAACGTAACAGGTACTTCCCATCGTACGGTAACCTGGCTAGGGTGCACGCAGCTGCAGCAGCTGGTAATGCCCGGGTATAAAGCCCCGCTTGCGCGGACATACTTAGAGTGTACAAGAGAATGGCAGAAAATTTGATCTGGGAATTTTTACTAGTCGGCCTCTGTACGCTTCCACGATCAGAAAGACGCGATCGCGCAGGTTCGAACCAACGACCAAAAGTGCACATGACCGTGTGCTCCATCGCCGCGCAGGTATAAAGGGACCTGAAAATTGCCCCCGCTCTTCTCCATTGATCTTTCCAGTTCAAAAACGCTGATGACGATAGCCCTGGTGCAAAGCGTTGAGCTGCCCCTCTTCATCGAGTGGGCTAGCGCTGACATCGCTCGTTCGGCACCATCTACCTTGTTACTCTCAAAGGGACGGGCTCGAGAACAATCTGATGGCGTTTCTTCCTTTTTTTCTTCCTCTTGCTCTTCCCCATCTTCTCTCTTTTCTCTCTGCTGTCAAAACTCGTATTTACTCCTTTTCTCGGTCTGGCTGGCGTGTGACGCCTCCCGCTGAGATCGCGCGGCGAAGGAAGGGAGACGGGTTGGGAAGGGGCGATTGTCAGGTACCTTTTGTTGGATTATTGTCGATGTTCGCATCTATTTCTCGAACGCGTGTATCTGCCCTTGAAAACGATATAAATCTTCGTTCCTAACCATCCACTTCGTCCTGTCAGCTTTGAACGCGGAACCGTCGACCGCCGAATTCCAGTGTACGCTTGCTCCGCATCAGGCACCCCGAGTACTTGATGTGCGCGACGCGGTGATACTTACCCTTGCTCATCGACATTCCAAAGCGTCGTCGGTGCCCTGGAGTCTGTTCTCAATTCGTTCCGAGAGTCAAGTTGTGAACGTTGAAAGTGGAGTTTGGTGGCTTCTGCCCGGGTACCCGCTCTACCTTATCTTGTCGCTGACAGCATTCTTCCTCAGCAACGGGAAAGTGAGTCTTGCCGGTAAGTCAAGAATAAATACGACGACCCGGAGACCGAGACGCTATGACGATATGCGAAGCGAAGGCGGCCACTTTTAGATCTCGACTGGGCTCCAGACTCACCCACCATCGTATACATCCTGGTGCTCGTGGCCAACCGACGCTTTGCAAAGGGCCATCCACGCCAAGCTCCGATTTCGGTATATTTTCAGGAAACCTACTGCCAGTCGGCGAAGTAGAGATCCGTTGGGCATAATCTGCTGGCGGACGGACTTGGGATTGCGTCAACTGCCACCCACATAATATGCTCCGTCGGTGGGCGCTGCAAGTACATCAGAGAACGAGACGTAGAGGTAGAGAATGGCAAGCAGACGGAGATAACGATGTTCTTCATCGCCGGATAGGTACATGGATACGTCGACGATAATACAGCGAGGAGAGGAGATACAGTTGAGTGTTGGTCAGACCGTTGGTATTCCTGGACAGCGAGGCTGACGATATATACGCCTTCATCGGATTGCACGCTACGACCGTAAACCTCTGCAGATCGTACGTGGGACTTCGGGCATCCCGTCGTTGAGACAGACAGCACGAATTTTCCTTGCATTCGCCCGTCATATCTTTTGTGCATCACTCATACTTGATTCAGGGGATTCGATATCTCCGGCCAGTAAGTGAGTAGAGTTATTTAGGGCAGTAGTTGCTCATTATGAGCTTTGGGTCGTCAGTTGAAGGAAGTGGCTGTAGGTGCTCAGAAGGCGTTGTACATGGACGTTGGGACCTAAATTGGTCCTCAAACCCGCTGAGGCGTAGATACAGCCATAAATAGCGCAAGGAAATTGTTACTGGCGACTTGAAGGGTATCGTAATACCCTCAAAAGCTATCTATAGATACGGCGTTCGCTTCAGCAGTCGATACAACAGTCCATATATCCTCTCAATCCTCTAAAGGCAGAGTGACCAGTATCATGAGAAATATCCTTCGTCTAACCGCATTCATCTCTAGTCTCGTTGCATACTTGAGGACATTGACAAGCCCAAGCGTGTTAGGTGCAGAATTAATGCGAAATTTGGCAGTATTACATAGACTACAATCATTGAGCGTTGAGTGCGTAACTAGGAGGGAGACTGAGCTTGGACAGCCCCTTCACATGATGAGCTCCAAGACGAAAGGTTAAAATATCTCGATTGCCGCCGAGAGCTTTCCTTCTGCGTCCTCCATCGTATACTGGCTGATTTTCGTGATCAAACCCTTCTCCCGCGACGACCTGAGAGTGGGCAGCTCGACGGTGCTCCACACACTGTCCGGCTTGTATGTCTGGCCAAGAATGACGATCGCCTCATTTCGAGCGATCGTCGCCAAAGCTCTAGACGTCTCCGACCATTCAGCAGCATCAGTCCAATCCGTTGTTTCCGATGACGGGATTTGAGCCAAGGCGATCAGGCTGCTGATCCACTCGCAGCTCAATGTGCTGGAGATCTTGGCCATATTCCTCCACACTCCCACGTCGCCAGTCCTCCCGCTGTAGAAGCAGATCCTTGGGTGGGATGCCCCGTTTTCACGCAAATACTTGATGAACTTCTTTGCTGAGCTAAGATATGCTGTGAATTTACAGACCAAGCTTTGGAAGTGTAGCATAGAACTCACGGTTTTAATTCTACGAGGGAGCTGCTGGGATACTCGGGAGCAAGGAGCTCCTGTTCAACCGCCTAGAAATGATGTTAGTCCCGCTATAATTGATTCATTGAGGCTGCTCTCTCACATCAGGACGAGGGGCGGGGGCCGCAAGCAACTCTGAGAATGAGATGAAGAGATAGAGGAGGACGAATAGTCGGGGAACGATGGAGGTCTTCATGCTGGTCTAGTGTAGGGATGAATGGGTCGTAGCAATGTCCGGGGGAGCGTGAGCTGGTTTGTTCTTGCAAGAACGGCAGGCTATATATACAANTTTTTTCTTCCAAATCTTTTGGTTCATTAGCTTATACCTTACGAGATGTGCCTTTGGATGGTCGGGAACTTTCAACATCTCTTAGGACAGACAGGTAGAACGCATCTATCACACAGTCGTGGGTCCTTTTGTTGGGCATATTCCGTACTCCATTCAGGCGTTTCGAATTTCCGAGACAACAAGCGAGACGCCCAGAACATTTGATCTGTAGTTGCGAGGGGTGAGCTGGATGCTGGGTTGCCAGCAATACTTTCACCATGTCATCGATGGTTAAATCCTACGAAGGAGAATCATGTATATACGTCAATTGACTGTGGACACTGGCTGCGAGGCCCCAATTCCATGAACAACCTGATTCCTGGACACAGACCATCGTACAACCCATTCCGCCACCGGTGCATCCTCAAATAGGGTCCGCGACTTACCCCAGATGGGCAGGAGACAAATCACGAAATAATATACGGGTTGTCAATGTCCGGATCCTACATCCTAGGATCATGCTCCTTGGGCATAATTAGAGCAGGACGCTCGGATGTTCGAGCTAGTTCATCATATCTCTCAGAGCGTTCATCCTGTCCAACAGCATCTCAAGCGCAGACCATGGACATAATGTCACCCGGCCACCTCTGTGCCCCTGAGGAACAGCCGATAATACCGGTCCGAGCATTGTTGATCTACAACCGCATCCGCCTCTCGCCTTGTAAGCGCTCGACGCCTTTGGCTTCTGTTTCTTGATGTTCGGACTGAGTCAGAAGCCGTACCTTACTACCCTTCACCAAGTTCAATGACTCGGGTATTGTGAGAGATGTGTTTAGGTAGTCCTTTAATAGGTGTTTGATGTGATGGAATTTTCCATTCCCTAGCCATCATGATGGAACCGACGTATACTCCGAGCAATAACTTAACGTCTGTCGTTTGTCGGGCAATTCAAGTCCCGTCTTTCACTTGTAGTCCCCAAGAGCATTCCCCGACTTCAAAATGTCACCAATTTGAAGTGGCGGATGGAACGGTGTCGCCAGCTCCCTCAATTTCATTATGGTTGTCGAAACTCATGAACGAACTGTTCCATACTTGAAGTGTCTCGGACTCGCCACGAATGTGTCCCCTCTGTTCACCAGCATATACCACTCGCTCATGGACATTTCGTCCAGATCTCCAAGGCCTAGAAATGTCTCTCATCCTCCGCCTCCCCTTTCGTGGGGGTCACAAAACTAGCTCAAGTGAGCACGTACTATATAGAATCGGTGTGAAGTCGAAGCTCCTCGATCCTAAGGGAATCGTGTAATCGAGGTGTATCAATGCAATATCCAGACATTCGAACATCAGAGCCTGGTTCCCTAATCGTTAATCTGTCAAATCGGATCCAAAGTGGAAGAAAGCCAGCGCTGATTATTGTGGTCTCGTGTTGATTGGTTGACGGTAACAGTGATCACTCTGGCCCAGCAAACGCAAGATTCTCAGCCATCGCTTCTCTTATACGATTTGGATAGTGATACAATGGAATCCTTTAGCAATCATACACGAGTTACATGGCAACCTTTCTTAGAACAAGGGCAGATTGACAACAGGGTTAGGCTCAGACATCAGAAGCGCCGCCAACCCGATATAATATGCCTCAGCGACAACCACAAGAAGGAACGAATTGCCGACAATTGATACCCTATTCAAAAACGCGGATTAATGTCAGTAAATTACTCGGAGAGTCAATCGGAAAAGTGGTAGAAAGACACGAGGGATTCGGAGGGTCGGACTTACGCGTTCTTCCCAGTATATTGCCCGCACGCGAGAAGAAGCACTCCAGCGGAGGCGAAGGAAAGTAAGCATGTGAAGAGCTTGCTCTTCCCAATGACGGCGATAAGGAGCATCGTGATCGTGATCCAGTACATGAAGAGGTAAAGCCCAAGAGCTTTACCAATCTGCTCCGGATTATCTTTGAATGCTTCCAAGACGCCAAAAGTAGGCGACAAGACGGCTCCGTAACTCAGCCAGAAGGTGCTGAAGGTCATGAAAGCTATTGAAATCGCCGAGCCGCGTCAGCGATACACGTATGGTTGTGACTATAGCCATAGATGAGGCTTGGAGCTGAAATTCCGTTACTCACCGGTTGCGAAAAGCGTGTTTCCTCTGATAAATTCCAACAAGGCGACCAAAGTGAGCGTGATTCCACCAGCGAAAATGAGCATTCCGACGAGAACATTGGGAGTCGTGACTCCTCCGGCGTTGAGGTTATACATGACCATGAGCAGAGTGGTACCGGCGAAAGCGAACATTCCTCTAGCGAGTAGATCGACACGTTAGACAATGCCGATGTCGCACTTCGTTTGAAAGCGCCAAATGAGTTACTCACCCTGGTGTGGGGTTACCAGGTACGGCCGGGGTAGGGGTTGCGGCAGGGGGAGGAGCAGCGGACACGGCATTATTTTCGCCTAGCTCGACCTTGGAGTCGGACATTTCGAGAAAACAAGTGGCGAGACGTAAGAAAGGTGGGTTACGAGAAGTTAACCTCCTAGCTTTCTCGGGATCTCCTCGCAATCTCTTTTATATGTTTTCGTCCCTCTTTAGCTCCGTGATCACAGAAAGATACCTTCTCTGTGTGCGTGTGTACGTGGGTGGATAATGATAGTATAGGCTTCATTGATGCTCTGAGGTCCGCTGTTACCATAATTTGAGAAACCCAGGCACGAAGACTTACGTTAGGGACAGTCGTCTATCCTTTTAAGTGTTGTTCATTGACAGCTGCAGGATGCTGTGGCCGTGACACGGAGCCGTGAGGTCAGCGCCCCAGCATAATCGATAAAAACTCTTGGGTTGCTTCCATGCAGTCAAGTCATGGACAGATCTCGATCGATAGTCAGTTCAACAAGGCTGTCCACGTATTAAAGCCCCATGACAGACCTCGACGGAGAGACCGTGTCGACGCCTGGGATCCAGTGGGATATCCGGATAAACAGAATACGCGCTAGGCTTCAAAACGCAAATCCCAGTCGAAGTCTGGGGAAGCAGGAGTGTCCCTGGAGGTGATCCAACAATCGTCGACGAGACCTCGTTATGGGCCGTTTCTCTCATCGAGCTCGAGCTGCAGTGGACGTCTGGAGTCAATCACGTCTCCGTTTAGACCATTTCTCTCATAGAACGTTCAGACTCACTCTCGTGATGGGTTCTTGATAGGTTACGTCTCTTCGCGAATTGAGCGGCCCCAACCGTCCGAGCCGCTTCCAAAGTTCATATATTCGATAGCGTGGAGAGGATCAACTGCGAGGCTTTTGTGGAAGCTCAGCAGGCGGAACTCGAAAGCTCGGGGAAGCCTGGACAATAGGGCGACAAATATCCGTTAAGCTTGGGTGGCACCCCTGAGATGACTGATTATCGCCCATCATTTCGAACCATTGGGAGTACAGACAAAAAGAGCGCTGGCCATCAAGTTAGATGGAGCAAGGATGCGTGGATGCTTGACGTGAGCATCCAAGATGAACCTGGCGTGTTGGAAGAGCGCACCAGCGTCCTCGATTGGGTCACGTAGATCCCATGACGACGCACCGGTCGGGCCGCCTTTGGCATGGCGGGCCGTGGCTATCCGAGCCCTCTTGCGCGTAGTCTTCAAGCAGGACTAAATTCGTGAAGGCGATTGAGCTACTAGAACCGGAGCAGAGCTCAGGCTAGCCAAAGGTTCAAGCTGACGTCACTTTCAACCGACCAACCTCTCCAAGAATAGCAATCAGAAGCACGAGCCAGGATGCAACCGGGTTCGGTCTGCGGTACACAACTTGACTGAGCTAAGGACCACACCTGAAAGCGGTAAAGAAAATGCTCTCAATATGGGTGGGTGATTCATCTCCAAAGACGAAACCAGTTTACCTGGAGCACAATTCGTGCTCAATGAACGGATTGCCATGCCCCTTGTTCAGCGCCTTTGTCCCGTTGCCAATACCTATTATCCCACAGCGGTGCCACTGGTCCAGGGATCCTCTTTATATCACCCTCGCTAGGCCGTAGGTGAGCCACTTGCCCCGACCCCCCTTTCAAGCATCAGTCTGTCGCATGTACGCGAATTCAATTCAAGCCGGTGAGACGAGAAGCAGACTTCGGCTTTCCAATCCTGCAAATGTGGCGAGTGCTTTTGCTCTTATTATGACTCTGCTCTATAACTGATGCTTTCCAAATCGCTGACTAGGCACCTAAGAGCTCACGCCCAGGCGAGGTATCAATCAACTACGGATCGTCGATCTCAAAGCTCAACTTTGAGAGACTCGCCAAGAAGAAAGCCGCATGGGACAATGCTCAGCTGCATGATCAGTTCGTTGATTATAGTAATAATTCGCGTTACGACGAGTTTGTCAAGGACCTGAAGATTGAGACATCCTCTGCGCGTGAAGGACGTCCGAGCCGCCCCCTCGATTCCTCGTGACTACAAGCCTCATACGAGATCCGTCTTGCGGTTGGGCCCAGCTGTACCGATCGCTTTGCTTCTGCTTCCGTTTATGGCCTTCCCATAGTCAACCTCGAACCGTCTGTTCTAGGTGACTGTATGCATACGTCTCGAAACCTCGTGTAAAGCATCTACACACTCATAGACATGTATAGTTGCGCTGGAATACTCGAATTTTGACAACAGCAATTGAAGCAATTCTAGAGATTCAATGAGAACGCACTTGATGTGCTTTTACTGTCGCAGCGTGGCCCCAGCGGAGCAAAATTCATTGTGATTGCGTGTCGCATTACGTGCTTGGACTCATCAGGTACCTCTCTCTGAGATTTTAATGAATCCCGGGAAGAACCCGGTGAAAGGCTTTTTGTAGTAACGGTCCGTAGATGGATGCCTCCTACATTTACTGGCTGAGAGAATCAGGTACTGACATATACCTCCGATATTGAACAGGTACCCGACAGCGAGAAAGATAAGGGGTGTCTCGCTTCTGATGGCCTTCAAGCAAGGACGAAAACCAGACCCGTCGGTAGGACACAGGTTTCGAGTGCTCCTATTTAACCATGATTTCACCAGAGTCAGAGCGTGACTCATGGGCGCCATTGACTCGAGATATCCCCCAAAGGTCTGTGAATAGAGGCTCATAACCGCGACACACTCCGTCTCTTCGCAACCAAAAATGGCTGCGGTGAGAATCTTCCAAGGCTCATAAGCAATTTGTAGTTGTTCCTGATTTGAGGGTATGTATGTGTTCAACTTTGCACTTCGAATTGATAGTAAGCATTTCGGCGACAATACTCGACCAATCTCGCCGACATATTGATATGGTATGACATCTCCAGTCTTCTCTGGTCCATCTCGTCCCCGTGAGATGACTCGTAAGGGACTCGGGCCGATCATGTGTCCCTCCAAGATTCTCGATGCGAACGAACTTTGAATGTTACTCATCCACACACACATATGTTACAGCCAGCGGAGATTGTATGCGTACACGCTACGTATCTCGTGCTTTCGGGGACGGAGACTTCCTCGAGGATCCCGTGAAGGGTTTGTGTCCGTTCAAACTTCAGGGCTGCGAGAGATGAGGGAATTTGGCCGTCGAATCCAACTATTGCCTTCTCTTCTTTGGCAAGGGAGGCTTCCTGAGTGTTTCTCACTTCAGCCGCCATCGGCATCGATGTGGGCTCGGATGATGCAGAAGGTGATGAACTCCGAAGTCGGTATGATGAATAGTGTATGTGTCAAAGAAGGCTAAGGCGGTGGAAAGCAGGATGAACGAAGTCAAGTCCGTCCGAAAGTGCTTAGTCTTCTCGAGATATATGAGGTCTAAACTTGGATTCGTCTGCTTATTAGTGTGAGAAGCCACTCTGCGCTTGTCGTTCACCAATGTGATCAGTAGACACAGGGTGTTTGGATTCTACCCTGAAAGGATCATACTCATGGAGGTGGAGTCCTCGACAGGGCGAACCTGGGAAGGCAATCACAGGCCTGGTAGGCCTGTGTATAAAGGAGAAAGTAGACTCCAAATTTAACCGATCAGTAACCTCATGGACTGATAATTGATTCGCTTTCGTTGGAAATAAGTCTCAATTACTTGTTTTCCTGGAAGCCAAGCGAACGCTTAATGCCTGAGTACATTCAAGAGTATCAATAAAGAAAACCTTCTCTCGAAAAGTCTCTCCCCCATCACTTTCGATGGTCAGGGTCAGAGATTTCGAATCAGTTGTGTATTCGATCCAAACTCTATTCGCGCAATGCAAGGGGCCAGCGTGATATCTGCTTCCAACTATAGCTACCAGTGACCACTCAGCGGCACGTCACGATGTCCTCAAGAGCCTCCATAGGAAGACTTCGATTTCCCTTGGGACGTGATCGCATGAGTTGTCCGTAGAGCTCGTAGTCAGGACGATGGGATAGAGGCAAAGATAACAGAATATACAGCTGAGTTATACACGACGCTTGTCAGCAGTCCCCACGGGTCGCCATACGGACCGTCGATGTGATGGATAGCAGTGGAAGGGTAGAGCATGTGGCCTCTACTCGTCCAATCCAACTCGTCTTCGCCTGTTCACCTGTCATCGCTCTCTGCTTGATCGAGAGACGGTGCAATGAGAGAGAGCCCTGCCCGTGGCCTCTACTCGTCCAATCCAACTCGTCTTCGCCTGTTCACCTGTCATCGCTCTCTGCTTGATCGAGAGACGGTGCAATGAGAGAGAGCCCTGCCCTCTCAATATTGTAACATCGTTTTGTTAGTCCCCGGCTTCGTAGAAATCGAGAGTCTCCACGGCTTCACGGAAAATGCTAGTACTGCTTGATTCAGGCCGGGGGCCTGCTGGGGATGAGAAAGGAAAAGGGAAGTCGATGGGGCTGAAGACAGCGGGTGAGCTTGAGGACCCGGATCTGAAAGACTCCCTGATCCTCCGCGTACTTCTTCTCTACACTTCGCGGTCACGGTTTGAGTTGATGCACTTTTCGGGGATGGATAGAGCAAGCTGGTAGGCGCACGTAATCACGAAAAGCGCAGTATACTGGACTCAGACGACCAAATAATATCTCTTCGACCAAGAATGAGTTCTCCCTTTTACAACTCGCAGCTTCTCCGTGACGCGTGATGGGCACAGCGACTGAAGTCTTGCCATATCCCGCTGGCGCATGCATCCGCATAAGTTCTTTCCTCTCACCACTTTGGTCCAAGTACCAGCCTATGACTCAACGAACGACAATTTCCTGAGTGCCAGAGTGGCATTATGGAGGGGGTAGCGTTCGCCGGTTTCGAGTATGGCTCCCGTAGCAGAATACGTGTACAGAAAATGGAGATTTGGTAACGTAGATCATCGTCGGCGGGAGCTACGTATGACCCTTCGACTCGACTCGCCATCGAAAGTGACAACATGTATGCGGCTGTAGACATCGACATATGTGACACCGTTGAATACGACAGTGCTGGTTGATAGCAGGTTTGTTGATCTAGCGACCGAGTAATCGAGTACGCAACGCGGCCTTGACTTCCTACGCCAGTAATACGCGCCATGACTGGTCAGATTGTTGTCGCCACCCTCCAGATATCCCTTACCGTTAACTTGGGCTGACGAATGTCTACGTCGAAGGGGTGGACCATCAAATACGGGCGGTGTAGTCACTCCTTTACTATGACGAACTACACTTAGGCCTTACTGTTTGCCTCTACGCTGCCTTTTCTCCGCAGTCTCTTCCTTTAGCGATGTTCGCTGAAATAAAATCGCGACTCCGTACATGAGCTAGTGGATTGAAGGGTCGAATTTGTACTGCATCGCCAAAAACCCTTATTGTCGCTGTGTCCCACCTATCTTGGTTTATCTCTGTATTCCGAATACTGTGGATTGAGTGTCTAGAAGCGAATATTTTTACACAATGTCTCTAGTAACATGACTTTGGCGCAGTACTCTAACAATTTGCTTTGGGCAGTTGCTCGCATTCAGGATAGTGTGGATTGAGTACTCTAGAAGGGGCCCATTCCACGAAATTTCCCTAGTAGTATGACTTCGGTGCAGAGACCTGATGATCTGCTTCTTCGCACATATTAGAGACTGATAACTGGGAGTACGACATGCTTTTACATGCGAGCGCGATGAAGAACGGCCCTGGGGAGATCACCAATACACTGACTTCAAGTTCCGGCTTGGTAACGCCTTTGGGCGCTGATGAATTCAGACTTTCCACGCCTCAAGGCCAGATCGTCACGAACCACGATGTGCTTGCCAGTTTAGACATGACATCTCGGTGTCCGCGGACGTCTTATATTCGTGCAGTGTATTCAATCGTACGGCAATTTGATAGGTCGACGCCGGAGTGGCCGGGAGCGTGTTTGATGACGGACGCCACTGGCAAGCGATAACGTTAGCCCGCCTCAGCGCCCATCAGTGATCATTGGCCTGAGAGCGGTATCCAAATCGACGTCAATGCTGACCTGGACGTTTACAAAACCTCACTATGTCCACTGTGGGCTTCGTCTTTGGTGACCCACTGACGGGATCCGGGCGGACTGAATCAAGTGAACGGAGCGCATTCCGATTTCAATTCGAGCAATGCCGTTATCTTCGCCTTTCACCACGACACATTGATTACATGACGATATTCGTGTAGTACAACTGCCCGTAGAAGTCAAATTCCCCATTTGACAGCTCCACGGTCGTTCCACTTCACGATCTTGAAGTCCCAATCATGAGAGCTTTGAATGCACCTCTAGTCCCATCAGCATCGGGCTACCCATTGAATATCTAAATGTATGTACATTGAGTTGAATAAGTGACTCCAAGTTGAGTTTCACCTCCCATTGGATAAATCGTCTGAAAATGTCGACTGGAAAATTGAGTGGTCTGATGATGATTTTTAGAACGGCCTGGCCCGCCACAGCACGTTCTTTCCATAGACGCAAGTGGACAGCAGCTCCACAGGATTCCCTTCAATAGAATCCTCAGCGGATATGACATAAAGCGATGTGAAGAGGTGGCCTATCAGCGATATTGAGCTCACTGGAACTCCAAGAGGAACAAGGCCAATTGAGAGGCTGAACAGCGTGAAGGATCAAGATCGAGGAGGTCACGGTCAGGCACCCGAGCATGACGTTTGAACCGTCCAAACATAGGACACGGAGGAAGGGTGGAACGGTACGTACATCAAGGAAACTCGGGAATTCGTGTGCGGGCATTGTCCGGACTTACGCATTTTCCTCACCATCAGCCGGCCCCGAACTTCCAGGACCGCAGCCAAGGAATCAAAGCTCACCGTGTAGGTAAGGAGTCTCGCCGGTCACTCGAAAATGAACCTATACACTAGCGGGAATGAATGCACAGCCTCGAGGGGGGGGGAATGTAGCACCCGAATGGGACGACACCGCAACATTGCCGAAGCCGATGTGCGGCAAGGACATATACACAGTCCCGTGAGGCTCAGAGAATTTCGAGAGGGAGGATAATTTAGTCTTGTTATACGTACTTGGCATACGTTCCAAATACTCTCCTCATGCTTCGCGTGAGGCAGCAAGGTGTGCGCTAGGTTAACTTTCGATCGACATCAAGCGCCCGGGCACCAAGCGTGTGCCATATTGGCAGAATGTGCATTACACGACGGACCCACACGGCGACCTCGAGTCGTACAACAACATTCAAACCCCAGTGCAGGCAATGCAGCCATATTAGTCACCATAGCGGACGCTTGGTTTTTCCCCCAAAAGCTCGATCTCGCCCAGTTATCTGGTTCTCACAGCGTTGAAAAACCTACCAACAACCAATCACCATAACCGACGGATACGTTTCTGCTGCGACCAGAACGCAGATCGCGCAGTTCAAGGGTCTCGCTTAAATGGTAGTGTGGACGTATATGTGCATCCTTGTGCGTCTCTTGGTCCTTGGATCGCTGATGTATGGGAAACTTGTGCCTAGACTCTAGAATCAGCATGCAAAGTTACGCATCTGGGTGATGAATCCTTGCCCTTTCTTAGTTGGGACGCCTGAAACGCGCCTGGCATCAGTTCTACCTCCATCATATGTACATTTAATCTTTTCCAACCACGGTCAGAAGAGCCCCATCACGTAACCCTGACTGCGAACTGCGAAAAGGAGAAAAAAAATATGTATGTAGACCCTGGACCTGCAGTTAACGTGTTGTAGGTCACCAGGCCGCGCCAATGGGCAAGAATATGTAAACGCCAGGGACTTCCCAGAAAGAGAAGAGAATGAAATTTGAACGTACATATGGCTTTAAAAAATCTACGGAGCACCACAGCAATTCGACATGTAAACAGCAACAAGAAGCATAAAAAAGAATAGAGGGAAGAGACTTGGCTACAGCTACTGCGTGCGCGGCAAGATGGGAATCTCTACGATCGACACTGAAATCTCATCATTACAGAAAGTAGTCCGCAGGCGGGCGTTTCGCGGGTATTGAACGCACATCCTGTTGAAAAAAAAAGAAGAGTGTCAGTTAGTCATACTTAGTTTGAGGCGAAAGTCAGAGAGTAAGAGCTGAAATGAAGGTCGGGACCAGTGATACTGGAAAGACGTGAAGAGAGGTCTGCAATATCGGAGAGATGTGAAGGAAGGGGACAAATGAGGCAGCGATAACAGAGGAAGACGAGAACGGAATGAGCCCCAACAATGGTTGAAACAGTAATCGGAGACATTCCACCTCTCAAATCGAAGGTGCACGGCACAAGGGGTGAAAAAATGAACCAAAAAAATGACCAATCGACGAAGGACTCGACCTCACAAAGTGTGTCACCTCGTCGAATGGGGAAACACGAAAGAAAAGGACCAGCTGCTCGTGGAGGATCTGAAACGTCACGGAGGGTGAAGCCTCGAGCGAGGGGAGCAAAGAAATGAAGAACAGAATGACACCACAAAATGAAGTCACGACGACGAAAGCATGGTAAGGCCGATGGAAAAAGGAAATAAAGGGGAGAGTTCGAAATCTCCTCCGAGATACAACAATTCAAAAGTGACGGACGAACTCACTGGGGCAGCGTGACGGAAAACCTTATACTCCTGCGTCAGATGTTCGTCCAATTCCAGGATTGAGGCTACATTGCCGCATCTGTGTAAGGAAAACCGTTCGTCAGCCAGTCAGCGAGGTAGGGCAAACACCACAGGCCCCAAGTCAAGATGCGATGAATGAATGAATGAATTCAACGAGGAGTGATCTGAAACACAAAGAAGACGACATGTGGGTGAACAAATCGGGGGGGNCAAAAAGCAAGGCGAATTGAGTTCAGGGAAGCAAGAGAAGAAGGAAGGATGCGAGGCAAAAGTGAAGAGAATGGGAACGTAGCGAAAGATAAGATCGCTGGCTCAAACGCAACAACAGCTGGAAAAGGGTCCCAAAAACAAATCCCGAGATAACGGAGTTCGGGGTGCGGAAGACGGAGACGTGCTGTGTACTGTCCCCAGCAGCCTCCCCGCACAAAATATGAAAAGATCAATTAAATACATGCTAATCATAGTCGATCGCTTCTCGTTGCGTCACAGGGTTCACCTGAGTATCCGTACAGCCAAACCCAATTTGTCTGTTTATCTCTCCCTCGACCCAACAGATGATCGGGAGAATGGAAGGGGGATTAAAAAATGAAGAACGAAAGCCCCGAATCTGAAGGGAAACGAGTCGTATAACGAAACAAACACGAAGGGAAAACGAGGTAGGTGATGATTGACATAACATGAGCAAGCGGAATAATAAAATCCAAATTCCTGGAAAATACATCCAGTCATCGGCACGGCTTGTCGATGATAATGATCGACCACACGACGGAAAACGAGCGAACGACATCCCCTTCTTGTCGGAAACTCGGAAACCCGACAATCAAAAAAGAAGATAAATCAAAACAAATAGGGAAAAGACACGCAGAAACGACGAGGCAGACCACTAACCCGTCTCCCCCAAAACGAAGCGAAGCCGAAGTGAATTCAAACCCAAAAAAAGTGAACAGAAACGGGGGACTTCAAACGCACAAACAACGGGGTGTTCAAAGTGTTCGAAAATGGGTATATGAAAAGGAAAGGCCAAGCAAGTCAATTTGCGAACAGGAGGGAGGGTGGTTTGCGTGCTGTGATCTAATGACAGCACGGTAAACAGACGGAACCAGAATGTCAATCTAGACCACCTCCCCTTCGCGCCGACGACCGATCACCCCACCAACGATACCAACAAGTAAGGCGGTATCGGTTCGGGTGGAGCCACAAAACGAAGCGAACTCGGGGACCACGAACTAAGCAATCAATCCGAGAAACGAAGAGGCCGTGGGCGAAGGAGGGAAGACGAACGACGACGGCGAGACGACGCAACATTCAGTGGGACGAGGGGGATCTAGATTCCCCATCGTAAGTGCCAAAGAGGACTTCAAGATCTTTTTTCATCGCGCCGAACCCTGACACCGACTTCGCCACCGCAACTTCGAGCCGAATGCCAATGAAATAGACGCGAGGGAAAAAGAATCGAAAAAGGAGACCAAAAAGGAATACATGCACAAAATGCATCACAGAACGGGAAAAAACTGGGAGCAAGGAAGTTACAGATGTGTTAAGATGGCGTAAGTTGGTAGTCGTGGTAGACGGTCGGCAAACTTTCTGCCGTATTGGACCGCGCCATAGCCAACGGGGATTCAAACGTAAAAACCCAAAACCCAACTCCGGTAACGAAATTGGAAGGAAGGGAAGAAGTTTTAGAGAAGGGAAGTGGTGAGGCAAGGAACCAACGAATTGAACGAACATATCGGACCGAGGCTAACAGACACGAGGGAAGACAAGGTTCAAGTCGGATGAAGACCGGACAACGCCACTGACGAAAAACAGAAATATAAAATGGCAGTGCACGGGCCAGGCCGAGAACCATGAGAAGGCACGAATTGCCGAACGAAAAGTCGACATGGCACAAAAACTCAAGGAGTGAAATGAATACGACGGAAGAAACATCCAAAACCCAATAACGAAAATGGAACGAAACGAGTAAACTTACCGATAGCAATAATTCGGCGCACTCCAAACCGTCACAATCGTCTGATCAAACATAAGCTTAAACCCCTCCATCGCAAGCTGATGTGCCCGTGCAATGAGGTCAATCGCATTGTTGTGCGCAAACGCTTTGGTGATATCTGCGCCGAACAGGAAGCCGGCGCCGCGTGGCGAGAGGCCCCAGCCTTGAATATCTGATTACAGTAAATCGGTAAATGAATCAGCCAGTCAGTAAATGGACAGAAGTTATGGATGAAAAGGTAGACAGAAAGAAGCATAAGTGTGTGTGATTGAGAAAGGTAAGCGAGAGGTAGGCCAAGTCGTGAATCATGTCTTTCAAGTAATAAGCGAAACAAGGTTTTATTCGCCGTTGACAGAAGGGCGAAGTAAAAGATCGCCGGAAGGACGGCGAAGTTCGAGTTTTGCCTTGCGGCAACCAAACAAAGCAGAAAAGAAACATATACTATAGTTGTCACAGCATGAGTTTGGAGAAAAACATACGAACGCATGCAGACGTGTCAGACGGAAAAAAGTACGAAATACGAAACAACACGCAGAACAGACCCACGGGACCTTATAGAATGATAGAAAAGAACACAAGGACAGGATTCGAACAGAAGACCCACTCACCATCGGGATCGGACCAGAGCAGATCACACATTGGTCCGTCATGAGGTACCTCTTGTTTCCGGTCGATGGCGCGGATCTTGTAGTGCAATCATTCGCAGTATGCCACAACCGCGCACGCAGCAAGAATGCGTAGGTGGCAAATAGACAAGCACGAAAGTTGGGGCGAGACAAACCGTTGTGTGTTGCGGCGAATTCAATGTGTGGAGTGCGCAGGCGATGTGTGGACCGGCACCGAATTTTGAGAAGGCGTGGCGAGAAAGGAATGTTGCAAGGAGCCAGATAAAGCACCGAGACGACCGAAGAAGAAGAGCATCGGTGAGTCAGGAGTCATGTCATACGGCATTCAAAGCAGCGAGCCACAGACCCAGCTACACTTCTGAGTGCATGGTTCGGAATGGACATGCTCACCTGATCAATCGTCTGCAAATTGGGTGACAGACCTCCATGCACGCAGAACACGCGGCCATCGACGATCGCCCCTAGTGCGAGGTAGTCGAAGACTTCACAGCACCATCTCCAGACGTTGCTGCTGCCGTACTTGCGCTGGCATTCATCGTAGAAGCCGTACACTTGTGTGATTTGTCGGGATTCGTGATTCCCTCGTATAAGCGTTATCCGTTCGGGATACCGGACCTTCAGAGCTAGCAGTAGCAAAAATGTTTCGACACTATAAAAGCCCCGGTCCACGAAGTCACCTAGACTCAACGTGTAGATTAGAGAACTTGAATTGTTCGGAACGAAGAGGCGAAAGAAGAGGAAGAGCATATGGCGGGGTGGCCGTTCGTTCGGGTGAGACGAACGGGTAGGTGATGATATATGACAGTAGATCACCGGAAACGGAAGACATGCTTACCCATGAAGAGGTAATTGGTGTTTGGACAGAAGCCTCCGACCTTGAAGAGTTCCATGAGGTCCCAGAACTGGCCATGGATGTCCCCACATATCTGGCCGCGGTATGACGCGTTTGAGGTGAGTGTTTTGACCCAGCAGACGGAATTTTCGACGCACGGTCACTGGAGCATCGACAACCTGCACATTCCCTTCCTCGATGAGAATCTCGCGGGCTTTGAGACATAGCCTCTTGACCTGATCCTCTGAGATTGGCTCGCACCGTGTGAGTTGCTCGATCTGCCTGTCGCAGGCGCCGTTTCGATTCGCAAATACATTCGGTCGGTTTGCGTCGTTCGTTGCCGTCGTATGAGTCGCAATTGATGATGAGATGATGGCGGTGACCGATGATGGGTGGAAACATATTGGATATTCGCATGGCCGTTGCGAGGGGGTCGTCGAGCACAGGATCAAATTGAGTCCAGGAAGAGAACAAGAGAAAGAGGGGCGAACGGAAGTCAGCCATTTCGTATCAACGGGACGTTTGATGACGCTCGAAACAAATTCATGCAACCGACCTGTCCAAGTCGCTAGGCATCGGGGCTGTTCTTGGGCAAGTCTCCGCGCGTTCCTGTGGTGGTGGTAGTGGCGTCGATTTGCAGCTATTGGGCCTGAGATCGAGGTACGAGGAGGACGAGATGGGCTGGAATCGTAACGGATGACGATGGGTCTGGGAGAGATTCAATACGCCTGCCTTTTTCGGCCTAGCGGATCGTGTCACGCGACATCACCTTGCATCAAACGCGGTCTCCAAGCGGACGCGCCGACGCGGAGCACCTCGATATGTACTTTGCTGCATCAAGGGTTCATCAGCGGCGAGTTGCAGAAGGAGCAAGCAAAAATCCCAAGCTCGACTTTTCTAGCATAGGCGTTTTTATTTTNGTGCGGTGGTGTACTGTAGTGGCGATGTAGATATACAAGTTTAGAGAAGATCTGGGACCAGCGAGAAATACTAGTGTACGATGAGCTTGTGGTATGTAGTATGAATATGTGAGATCCGATAGCGAGGGCAGATATCTACTAGCAAAGCGAGAATATGTACAGTAGAGAATACAATAGACAGACAGAAAGGGAAGACGGCGATATAAAAACCAGTCCCTATATAATCGAAAGCAACAAATAGTAGAGGCAAGAAANTACAAGGTGCGTATAGTAAAACAAGGGAAGATGGAGCTGTATATGATGACGATGATCCTAAGATGCAAGAACGATGGTTATAGGTCTGGATGAGGCATAGGTGGGAGACGGAGAGATCGCATAGGGAGGGGGAGTGCATAAACCATAGACCAAGCCAACCGACGACAACGAGAGCGACTCCTTCACCCAACTAGCGTCCCAAGCCCCTTCCTCATTCCAACATCCTTCCACGCCGAGTGCGCATGCGCATGTGCATGTGCATACTGCTGTTGGTATCCCATTCCAAACTCACCCCCAAGAACGCTCGCCGGCTGCGGCTGATAGATATGTGCCTGATGCCTCTCCATGACGTTGGGCAACTGCTGCTGGTTGTGCGAATCACGTCTCGCAGAAGAGTAAGTATTGGCATTCGCCACCTGCTGCGTATACCTCGTCCCATCCTGAATCGGTGCCAAGGTCGGAGAAGGCGAGTCAAACCTCCCACCGGCATGGATCGGATAGCTCCCATGGATCATGGTCGCCTGTTGATGGCTCAAGCCCTGGCCAGACGTGTAATGGTACGCAGCCGAAGAGTCGTCGCCATATGACGACATGGCGGGATAGGTAGGCGTCGGAGGTCCACTCGGCTGATGCACGGAAGACGATGACAAAACTGACTGGGCCGAGACAGGTGACGGGGGATACGACAACGCGGCAGAACTGATATGCGAAATCGAATGTCTCGAACTCGACATCGAGTTGGTTGGGGAGTTGTGTCGGGTATGGATCTGGTGCAACGAGGTGCCCGAGAGACCCGACGTCGGTGGCGCGGTGGTCTGGTAGTCACCCGCGGCATAGGACGTCGAAGGTGATCCTGAAGACGATGATGCTGAGGAGCCATAATTTCCAGCACCGAAGCCTCCAGAGACGTCGTCCTGGTACCCTCCAGCAGTGACAGTGCGGTAGCCGTACTGCGACGTCGCCGTCGTATTCGTCAACGCGACACCCTGCTGAAGCATATTCTGCCCACCAAGCGAATACGCAACGTCGGCTGGCGAAGCCGAGTTTGTTCCTCGCGAAATCGACCCCTCATACTCGTAGTGGTGAACGGTAGCCGGAAGAGTGGCTTGGGTAAGCGGGGGAGGGGAATCCGGAGGGGGAATGATATTGGGGAGATTGGGAATGGTACTGACTGGTGGACTGGTGGTGCGAGGAGTGAGAAAGAGCCGTTAGACTCAACGGACCATTGCTCGAAGAGGAAGGGGAGGTGGAGTAGAGAGATCGCATCGTAGCTTGCTCCAAAGGTGGTGGAGACACTGGAGGGCTGTTACTGTGGGTGCTATCCGTGCTGCTCCCAGGCTCGTGAGCAGAGCCTGAAACGGAAGAGGATGCGGACGACACGGAAGCTGCAGATGTAGCTCGGACGGGGATCCGTCTCGCAGCAGGAACAGAGGTTAATGGAGGAGCGTTGAGGTTGCCAGGGTTGGAGCCTGAACTGCTATTGCTCGCAGCAGCGGCAGCGTTCCGTGACCTAGCGGAACTCCGACGAGAACCAGGGGAGAGGTGGATCCGATAACTGCAATAGAAAAACACAAAACGACGACGTTAACAATTATTGCAGACGACACCGGAACGAGAGTAGTGAACAGGAACGGCCACTCACTGCTGCTGCAAATTGTCCGCCCTCGAACACCGCGTCTCACAACCAGGGAACGGACACTTGTGATTCCGTTCCCCAGTATGCACACGCGAATGTCGAGCTAGATGCCCACTTGTCGTAAACGCACGTTCACATGTCGGGCAGACATGCTTCTTCTTCGGGGCACCAGCTGCTTTACTAGTGGCTGGTGTCGGGGTGGCGTTGATGCTGGTAGCAGAGGAAGACGAGGACGGAGAGTTGTCGTAACTTGGGGATTGATAGGGCTGCGACCCTGCGCTAGCCTTGGTAGTCTCCGCTCGGGGCATTTCGTCAGGATTAAGGCTAGGGTAGCTGGCGTAGGGTGGGGACACGGTAGGGTCGGTGTGCGAGCGAGTAAGCTCAACGGTAATAGCTGTTCGGCGGTGTCGACGACAGGGTAGAGCGATGGAGGTGAGGCCTTTGGACGACGACGAGGAGTGAGAAGGGTTGTGTGGTTGAGCCAACGAACCTGAGACGCCTGAATAAAAACAGGCTCAGGTTATGAATGAGGTGTTGGTCGTGAGCTGGATTGGATCATTGGACCCTCTATTTGTTTCCTCAGGCCCCTCTATCCAAAAAAAANTACGTAAATAAATTGGGAGTCTGGCATCAGGAAGATGCTCAAAGAGGAAGATCTCGATCCGAGCTCGGTAAGTATAACCTGGTCCGTGTGTGATGTGACCGCGCCATGCTCCTGGGACGGGTTGCACACAAATATGAAAAAACATACAATTTTGCTATTTTCCGTGTCAAATCTGTGTCGGGACAGCACACGTGGCCCTCGCAATTGATTGCTAACCTGGTCCTGCCAGATCTACTTGCTCGCCGTTCCCTTCCCCCAAATCATTACGGTGTTCGCGATTGGTCGAACATGAAGAGATATGCGAAACCCTTCGTTTCATCCTATGAATTAAACGACCATACAAACAAGGATCGACGATGAGAAAAGACAGAACCTTTCTGATTCGTGATGGATCAGATACCTGCTCGTTGACTCGTTGGGGTGCGGGCGGCAGCGAACAAGGAAGCACAGCAAACTGGGCGCGAGCGGTGGAACGCATGGCAATTCCCATCACTGCCGCCAGGCACACGCCCACATCTACACGTAAAACGTCGGCCCCCTCTCCATCACAATACATACGATACGATAATTGAGCTTTACTCACTTGAATTTTCTGGGAAAGCCCAAGCGTCATCATCTCAGCGGTTAGCCGCTGCCAAGATGTCACGTTCATCTCTCCACTGAATGCTTACCAGCTCCTTTCGTGCACGACGTCTTTCACTTTCATTTCGGTTGCTCAGGTCAAAAGTCCATCGTCATCGAACGGTAAAAAAAGACAGGACGTTAGACAAGCAGTAGGCCCACCAGACGACGACAGAAGAACTAAGGGATTGGAACACACAAGATCGTAAGCACACCAGGCGCAATTGACCCGTTTGTCCTTGCCAAAAGGAACCAGAATAGGTTTTTGATGATGGAAGTAGCGTAAAATTTCTACCTTTCCCCATGCCGCCTTTGCATACCGTACCGCACTCGCACGTTTTCGGCTCGCCTCATGACCTTTGCACCGGCCAGTTATGGTCACCACATTCACGGTCGCCGCCCAGTGGTGAGTGGCTGAAAGGCCATCGAACAGAGCGCCCGTACCCTCATGCTGTGTACACTCCCCGACGGTCACATTCGCGTTCTTTATTTATGTTGGCCTAC
Organism: Candolleomyces eurysporus; assembly: GCA_027579435.1. Lineage (NCBI taxonomy): Eukaryota > Fungi > Basidiomycota > Agaricomycetes > Agaricales > Psathyrellaceae > Candolleomyces > Candolleomyces eurysporus. The sequence goes on along the minus strand of JANBPK010000860.1, from coordinate 78,302 downwards.
TCATTTGCTTGACTACCAACAGACAGAGAAGACAAAGGATGCAGAGACTCAATCTAGATACGGAAGGCTGGCCTGAAGAAGGCGGGGCGTCGTCCCCAGCTTTAAGAAACTGGAGGAGCGATTAGATCGGTGATAAAAAGGCCGTTGTCGCTCGGAGCTCTTTCCAAACGAGTTTTAGTCTCCGCTGCTTCCGTCGTCGCCTCCCCTCCCATCATTTCACGAACGGCTTTTGCCATTTGGGTGTGGAGAGATTTGATCGGCAAGGTGCTCTATTGCAGCCGTTCCTGTCGCTCAGTGGTGAGGTCTCTTCTTCTTCACGTTCTTGTTGTGTTCTCCCTCTTCTGGATCGTCTTCTTCAGACTTCTCGTCCTCAAGAACAATTCACCAACATGAGTTCTTATGAAAAATAGACGTCGAGTCTTAATGTAACTGTCATGTGGAGAAACAGATAAGGAGTGGATTTTCTCAGACTAAAAGTCTACATATTGAAATCCGAACGAAAGGAACCAATTGTCCCGTTCTCGAACGCGTTCACCGCTCTGAGTCCGATTATCTCTATCAATGACAATTCGAGATTTACCTTTCTCTGGCAACTTTTTTTTATCGGGTTAACAACATGTTACGGCGACCTGAAACGAACCAACTCAGGAAAAAACCATTTGAAGGTTACTTTTTTGCCATGAGCCGCACGCCCGACCTGTCGCTCATGGCAAGCTTCGATGAGGACCCACTGCGCCCCAAAATCTTAATCCATCATTCGATTTGGGGTGGTGACGCCGACCAGGGCACAACAGCATCCCCTCCTCTCTTCTCTACGCATGTTCTTTGCATCCCTTAGAATTCAAAGACCTTCCTTGACATCGTTGCTCATGGTTGAGGATTTTAAGAGGTCATCACTCCACGACGGGGGCAGTCTATCTGCGATGGCGGGTAGTTAACGTTGCGCTCTTACGGTATTTGATATTATGCTATAAGTTGGCCAGCCTCGTTTCTATATGCTCGGCTTGTCAAGGAAGTGTGTTTGTACACGGCTTCGGCATCCGAATCGTCATTTCTATTACTATAATATCATTGAATTAATGGACGCTCGGCGTTCAACTCAATTCACATCCAACAGAATACAGTTCGCATTTTGGAAAGGGTATGCGTAAAAAGAACTGTGTCTGAAGCCCACGAACCCGGAAGGACGGCACGAAAACCGGTGCAACATTTACCCTAGTCTGTCAAACGGCTTCTATGTACATATACGCCTCCTTTATTTGTGAAGAGTTCGCCAGGCGGGCGGAGGACATGCCAAGTGGCGGCACCGAATTACGACAAGAAACACGACGAGTTGACGATGGAGGAAGGCTATGACATTCTTCGGCTAAGGAGCAGCTCAACGTGTTCAGCGCGCTTCATACTGCAGCTTTGACAGCATGCATGTTATTGCATTGCTCAGGGCATGATTACCGGCGTGTACGTTGTCGAGGCTGGAGAGCAAGGGTCCTTGAAGGGTCGCATTCCCCGCTCGACCGAAGGTGGCTGTGTGATGGAAGGGATAAAAGACGCCCAAGGGGCGTGTACTAGCCAAGGTTAGAGTTCTGTAAGGTCATGAAGTCTGTCAGTGTCTGCATGCCTCATGATTCAAATTCCGTACTGGAGCTTCCTTAACTCTGCCCTCCTGATCAATTGACTTCCTCGTATATTATTCGAAGCCCCGTTGCGGTATTTTCTTGAACTTCAACTCTCGTACGAGGCATCTTCTGTACTCGGTTCTACTGATGTAGTACGCCCAGCTTGTACTTGACTGATTAGTAGACTGTTGGCCGTGTTTTTCGGTCACCAGACCTATTCAGTCTTGTCTGCGCGCACAACGGCATATCGTCGACAGACCGGGCTTCGGTTACATACAGTTACTCCCACAATGTCAGTTTACGAACTGACGACAATGCACCGCAAAGGAGCTGATATCAGATATTGTTGAGAGGTGTGAATCCTTCCAAGTGCCATTCCCGTGCTCGGCGGCCTGGTATGACGGCGTAGCCATTCTATTCTATGGTAACGCAGGTATAGTTATGTACTTACTAGGGCTCGTACAGACGACTTTCCTCGATGCATATCCGGCATCGGTGTACTAGCATTAGAATCCAGCATCTGCTCATCAGCTTCTGATGACAAGTAGCCTCACGAGGGAAATTTCCGGTGTCAGTGGCCTCCCCCCNTGTCAATACGGAGCTCGGAATAATATATTACTAGTGAGGTCATGCGACCAACTGGCGCCCAGAGGAACCCATATCAGAATCGTTGCTCATATCAATCGTTACTAGGATATAGTCGAGACTCGGGAGTGGATACTTAAAAAAATGATGAATATCCTATACAAAGTACCTACCCAGAGCTAACTGAGATGGTCGACATTGTCAAAGATAGTCCCAACTTTCATCAGACGACCGTACGACAGCTAAGCGACGCTCGTTGTCAGAACGAAGAGATGCGGGGAACGGTCTGCACTATGCACCGGCTGGTCGGCACGATGAAGATGATCGGTGGGTGTAACAACGGATTCAAATTCCAACGAAATCGGGGGAAGCCAACCGTATGAGGACGGAGGGTGCTTGAAAGGCCCAATAACCATCGACCAGGAGCCACGGTTGTCGATGCTTAGCACAAATGAGAACTGTCAGAGCCACTGGCTATGGTGCGCTCGTGGACAACTTATCTCACGTCGTTGGCTCCGCCAGGTTTCACACATAGCCCAAAAGCTCGAACGACGAAATATGTGGTTATCATTCGAAGCCCCAATCGCCCGCTGAAGAGGAAGACTCCGATAACGGAGGCATAGGAGATTAGCCGCCCCACCCGCTTCCATCTGGTCATGCTCAAACGTCTTGATGAAACAGGGCAGAGACAAGCCGCCCAATCATGCGCTCCATTGCTCAGAGGAGTAAACAGTCGAATACTTTCCTGCCGCCGGAAGACCCTGCATAATGTGATGGGATATCATACAAAGCCGTAGGCACCCTGCATGGTCGAAGGACTTCCTTGAGATCCTCTCCCGCAGACTTGTGGTCGATATGTTGGCTCACAGAGTCTCGAGCGATATGGGAAGATGGGGATGGATCGTGACGTTAATAGAATCCCGCCCAGAATCCTTTTTCGTCCATGTTGAGTTTCGTGCTTGGGTTCAGCAAGTCACTATCGTCGAACTGCAAGGATTACAAGTAGCGAAGACAGTGCTTCAAGAATCTGATATATCTTACCCGGGTCCAATCCAAATAGACGTCGATCATCAACCTTGGGCAAGCACAAGAACATCCATCACTCTCAGCTTCCAAAGAGATCCAGGTAAGTCGGAAGCATACGAAACCGCCGGTTTCATTGATTACTGAACGGATGGGTTCCAGGGCGAGAAGTACAGATCCGCGGCATCCATCTTGCGAGTCGGAGACCTTGATGTCGGGTAGAGAGCCCAGCTTCCAACGCACTTCGAGCAATCAGTTGCGCCAATGATTTGTATCGTAAAAGTTCAAGCCAAAAAGAGATGGTTCTTGGAACATAAATTCCTTCCAAACATCAAGGTTCCAAATAAAGAATAAACAATAGGTCCGTGTTGAACGTCCGATCGGGAACACTCAAAGAAGAGGCATACTGCTGGGGCTCAAATCGTTGAGCATACGCATTCATTCCACCACTGGAACCGTGTAGAGGTCGATTGGAGTGCACTCCGTAGGTCCGTCTCCGGGTGAAACCTTATACACAACCTGATAACGTATGGATTGTCAACGAAGTGTTCGAGGTATCATTGGTGCCACAGTCCATTCTACTTACCTCCTTATTAACTCCGCAGACGTAGAATCCACCGACCCAGTTGAGCGTCAATTTGGCTCCCAACTGTGCGTTCTCTGGGTTGGATTGAATTTGGAAGGTGGAGTATCGCGCGCATTTATTCGAGCTGGCACCTTGAACGAATCCCAGAGTACCATAGGTGCTGCACCCGTTGGCAGTGAGGACTGAATTGACAACCGGCCGGGGATATAACGTTGATCCCGAGGGGTCGAGGGAAACAAGAACGCCTTGGGTCAAGAAGAACTTCCCAATAGGCCCATTTCCCGTGAGGATGGAGCTATAGTTAGGACTCCCTCCATGAAGTCGTACGGGCTAAGGGAGGCAGACAACGTGCCACTATTAGTTTTGCCAGATGCAGCGTCGAAATGAGCGAAAACCGACGAACCAGGAAGTTAACACCAGCAGAGTCCGGCCCAGTCGCAACGAGGTAGAATAAAGGCGTGTCAGCCCCGGGAACAGTGATGCCAGCCACGAGGGCTGGTATTAGGGCAAGCGCTGATACAAGTTTTGCAAGGACAGCCATTCCGAATGATGAGCGTTGGGGAGAGAGGCTGTTGTGGGTGGGGAGCTGCAGTCACCCCGGGATGAATTGTTTTGTGTGGCTGGTATTCATCTCCCAGGTACCGGCATTAATGAGCGAGACGACGTTCAAGATTTCGGGCTAGAACGATCTTTACCAGCGAGTATCAGAAAGTTCCGACCGACGACTGTTCAAGTCACTCTGATGTTGCATTTCAGATGCCGTTAAGAGGTCTGTTGTCCAAGGAAGCCTTTAAATTCAAGAAGGATGTAATTACAACCATTAAGATGAACGTCGTCGTGTTGAGTCGTGGTTGAAAGTGACTTGAATCGACGAAATGGAGGAACAATGAGGGTGGCTGTGCCAGAGGCTTGGATTGGGGTGAAACTGAAGCACGCACAAACAAGCACAAGCAATTCGAAATCGCCGGCCCCGTACCAGTGATGGTTGATCCTCAACATCTCGAGTATCCCATTTCAGACAATCTAGAGGTCTTATCCTCTCAGTGAGATACATTGTTGAATTTTCAAACCGCTTACCGAGTCAACTGATCCAGTACTCGGACTGAGCTGGTCTTGTCGTCTATGCGGTGGATTTGCTGGGCCGGCCATTACTTCTTTTTCCAGAGATGCCCGAGAGTCGTAGAGAAGCGTAGCCCGTTCGCGTCTTACCTGGTTGCTTGAATGAGGCTCTCATGAAGCATCCAGGATAGGTGTTTCACTACTCCTTGCCCCTCTTCGTTCATACACAGCTCTTAGCTATGCCTCCCCACAGATGGTCTGTTGAATCGGGTGTACTACGAAACACTGCCCCTAACTCGTGTGTCTAGTGCTTCTTTCAAGGACCTGTGGCATCGTTGCTTCATAGGACTGCTCGCGAAGCGCGGGGTTAGTGCATCTTACATGCACACCTGCTCAAGCGCCCGTGTAAATTTGGGGAAGAAGGCACAGGTGTTTGGTCCTTCCTGACTCAGCGATCCCTCGTTTGGTATACACCGCAAACCAGACTACGTTTCCATCTCGAGTTGGGAAACGACAAAGTCTAATGGCAGCCCACAGCCCTCGGCCGCAATCTCTGGCATGGCTTTGGCGAATTTACCCTCTTTGTCGCACTCAAAACTGGTTTGACCGCTTCCGGAAGCGTCGCTTGCTTCAATACTCGTTTAACATTACTCGTTTAACATTAACGCAGCCACTCGTCGGAGTATGTGATGAATCAAAACCACATAGAAGCGTTCATTTCCCTCATCACGGGGTCATGTTATGCATACACCTCGACGAGTCAACTCCTTATGTTGATCAGGCGTTTATCGCTGGATCTAACCCTTATCTTTGCCATCTCGCGCAAATACCTCTGAGCTACATACTCAAGGGAGTCGAATTCGATATGGCCGTGGGGCCAAATTTTGGCCTGCCGGTGCCTGGCTCAGGAAGGTGTAAAGGAATGATTAACAAAGCACAAATACCCTTGTGCGATGACTCGGGGATTTACACGACCCTCCAACGTGTTGTGGCTGTCCAACTATCACAGCGCGGAGAATCCCTCGCCTGTGTCTGAGGCTCGAGTGGCTCAGAGCGCAGCTCGTAACACGGTTTAATGTCTACTGCATCAGGCCTCTCCTATTTCCTTGGATGTATTTCGACATCGCTAGCCATGGTAACACCTTCGTTTTCCGGCAGCAGGCGAAGAACACTGTCTCGTCTGCCTAAACTCTGGGAAGGAAAATGTGGCGTCGGTGGTGGGGTGGCAACTGCGTACTCCTTCTAGAACAATGTTCTAAACGCCATACTCCACTGATCCGAGCTCATTAGAGGAAGCGTTATCAACAGTCGGCGCAGTGCAGGGGTGAAACAGAGCCTCGCAGCCTGCCTGGGCAAGAAAGAAGTTACAGTCCACAGCTGGGATAGGAAGGATCGTCCTTCACGTTGAATTCGTGAGGCATGACGTGCTGCTGTAGTGACTCACCTTTACCCCTAGCCCTTCTTGCAATTGGCGCCGTTTTAGGGCACAGTTTGGGCGCTAAAATATAGCCTTTAAATGCCGAGGCAGATGTTTCCTTCAGCTCATCGCACTGGTCTCCTCCCACCTTCAAGGTCACGACTACCTATTGGTACCAGCTTCTATTCATCCTCCAACGCCATTGTCACCATGCCTCAACAGCACTCAGCTATTCCCGACTCTCACTTGGGCTTGCACCGAGGGCCGTATTCCAAAACCCAGGCAAGAATAGATAAACTGAGCGCCTACCCAGAATGCGAAATCGTGGACGGTCTCATGGTGAACTGTCTTTGCTGCGGCATCTCCATCGCGCTAGACGTTCGAGAGAAGGCACTGAAGAAGGGAGGGTACTACACGTACAACTGGGAGAAACATATTCGCCAGATTAGCCACTCCAAGGCCCTTCGAGCATGGAATCGAAAACAACGATCCATGGACAACTTGAAGAGGGAGCCACAGGATGCGAGGGCAGAGACTCCAGTCTCCGATCGCTCAGAATCTCGCTGCCAATCGGTGAGTGGCTCATATTTCTCTGTGATGAACGTGCCTCTGATGGCCGTTGGTTCGACTTAGGCTCCGCCAACTACGCATGATTCAGCCAGCTTGGACGCTGCCAACACCCTCATTTCGATGGTTACTCCACGCTTATTTCCTTCAACTGCTGCTGCGAGCGATAACACCCTAAGATTTGGGCGGATGTCGCTATAGAGACTCGCCACTTTCTCCTTTAATCTAACTTATTCGACCCCTTCTTTTTCGTTTAACTGCATTTCACTCGCAATATCGGTATTTTCAAGCAATTTCGCACATATGGCATGTATGTAAAACAGTGTATGAATAAATGTGTATACGAGCGGTATATATCCAGGTATGCTTTAAGAAAGAGGGTTTGCTGTCCTTAGACGACTGGGAGGGTGTAGAGCTGAACAGGGGTGAAGCAATCGACGGGTTCATCCGTGACGTTGACCTTGTAGACGATCTGAAGGACAATCAACAATCTTGCGTCAGTCATCGATCTTGAATAAATCCACTGAAACTCACGTCTCTAGCGTTTCCACAAGCGTAGAAGCTCGTCAAGTTGCTGTTAAGAACTAACTTGGCACCAAGCTGGTTGTCCATCCTGTCGGAGAACAAGAAGAAGTTGCTGAAAGCCGCGCAGGGGTTGCTCGCTACCGAATTGCGGTTGGGGTCTTGAATGAACTTCAAAGGTCCGGAAGTGCCACAGTCCGAACTTCCAGGAATCGAGAAGTCGACGTAAGGGTGGTAGAGGAAGGGAGAAGTAGATCCCTTGACAGGGTCCTCCGCGACGAAAGTGCCATTGATGATGTAGATCATTGCGATGGGACCTTCTCCCGTGAGTGTGGCAGTCAAGTGCTGCCCTGTAAGGCGGAGAGGCTACGCGAGTGAATATTGAACACCATGATCGTGAGATAAGATAAGATTACTGCTCACCTTGAACGTGTCGCCAACTGGGTCGGCACCGACGAGATAGAAGACTGGAGTATCGGCGTTCGGTATCAGAGCAGCTGAGACGATGCCAGGAAGCACTGCAGCGAACGACAAGACGGCCTTTGAGATTGAACGCATGTTGGTGATGGGCTGAGAATTAAGGTTTTTGAGAGCGATAATCAGAGTAGAGAGGGCGAAGGCTTTGCTGAGCTGCCATTTGCTCTCTCCGCATCGACGCTTTATGCCTGCGACGGCTTCTCCTAACATACGATTGAGTCGGCCTGATCCCGACTAGAGCTTGGAGCCTTCGCGATCCAGGCCGATCCCTGTTCGAAGAGGGGTTAGACTCCACAGGCCAGTTCGAAAGAGTCCTCTATATCTACAATCACGTCAACAATGTTCAAAAGCTTTGCGAAATAGAATAAACATGCTAACCTGATTGAGATAGCACCCAACGTATGGCCCGTTCACCGCGCTCCAAAATGGGACAACTATAATCAAAGTCATCCATGAGATCAAGCTTGAACTGGAAGGGTCTTGATCCTAATAGACGAAACGACCGAGAGAGAGGAATCTGAGCGAGCGTGGCGATGGTCAATGCGAAAGTCGAGTTGACGGTTGATGACAATGGCAAGACAAAAAGCGTGATTGGGCCACTCGACATTGAGGCCCAAATATGGGCCTTCGTACTCCCTTCGCGACCACAATGTTTTGGACAAAGAACAAACACATGTTAAAGTCTTCGCGCTGCTGTTTATCACTCACTTCTCTTACCTTCCTACCACAAATTGGATTCCTCTCTCTTTGCTGTAGTCTGCCCTTACTCGAAGACGTCTGAATCAGCTATTCGCTCAATCATCTTGCAATCTCGCGCATTTGGTATGGCTCCAGCAAACATGGTGAGTCCAGAGCATCGAAGTTCTGTCGCGTCGTAGAGATTCACAATGCCACAGTCTGCTCCTCCGGGTGCCTTCGCTACACTTGTGGAAGTTGATGGCTGGTCTCCGTCGTTTGGTCACGAGGAAGAAGAGGTATTGAAGGCAAGATGAATTGAGATCAGAGATTTGACGTAGCACATTCACTAACGGCTCTCCAGATACTCGGTATGAACGAGAGTCCTGTTGCCCGAGACACTCTGGACGAACCGCCAAGGAAGCGTGTCAAGATTACGGATGGTCTCTCGGTCATGCCGCCTCGCTTCAAAGCAAAGAAACTTGACACTTTCATCGAACTTCATACATATGCGAAATTCGAAGAGGAACGCGCACATGCGATCCTCAACTTCATTGGACGCCCTGATGGAAGCGACGTTGTTGAAGGGTTTGTTGGCGCTGGTAGCCGCGAAGGGTCAAAGGGCGGAGCAAGGAGTGTTCAGGTGATTGAGAAAGTCGAAGAATTTGGAATTCTTAAAAAGGTGGAGACTCCTGAAGAGACTGGGATTGTCGAGGAGGTTGAGAAAGTTGTCAAAAAAANCAGGGGTTGTGAAAGAGACTAAGCGTGGGGAGAACCTTGACCACCCACTCGTGAGCACGGTCAGATTCATTTTGGGATCACCTCCCGAGGAAGAGAGTAGAATGAAGAATGCGGGGAGGAATGCCATAAACCAGGGTGGTAACTCAAAGGGAAAAACCGCCAACGCAAAGGTGAAGCAGGTGAGAGTCATACCTTATTTGAGCTGGAAACAAAATCTGAACCCAGTCCAGCGACCGAATGCAAAGCGCCTCGAGTCGCTCAGAACCAGGATCCACGCCGAGGCCCTCACAGAATCAGCCAACAAACTCACCGGTGAGCCCATGAAGGATCCCAAAACAAGAAAGATTGAATCTGGGTTCGGAGGTGTGCATCCAGAGAGACCTACGATCGTGTTGCGGAAGAGTGCGCGCGTCCCAAAGCCGAGTAATAAGGCTGCAGAAGCCTTCAGCCAGACCGTTGCCACTAGAAAAGCTGAGGGGTCCGCATCAGTCTCCGCTCCCCCCACAACCACTGGATGGCGGCGTGTAGCAGCTGCTCCTGAGTTCTAACCAGTGGTATTTATACCTCCAAGCTTGAGCTTTAATTGCATGGGATGGAGGATATCTGAAAGACGAACAATGAAACGCGACACCTAGGAGGAGCGATCAGGTGCTGGCGGATTCGCCATTTCTTCCATATTTTGGTTTACCCTATTGTGACACCATCCTTTTGTTACTTGTACTCTAAGGTGTACTAATCTTTCTCTATAATATTTAACATCCTTTTCTTGTAATATCGAGTGAAATGAGGAGATCAATCTGGGAAAAGCGATACAAGCTCGATGCGCCGGGAATCTATACAGCTCGTTGTACCCGTTTGTGTCATGATTCTTTTCTCATGTGCCCGATGGTTCCCGTTTCAATATTCCGTACCCCAGTTTTTGACTCCTCAAGCTTCTAGGGACCATGTCAACAGAATTCTACATGGATAGATTGCGATCCTTACTTTCATAACGCACAAAATTTCTCTGTTCCATCATGTCATTACATAGGCCATCAGCCGTCCGATTGTCAACCTCGAGGCGCTAGACCAGGAACCTTCCCATACCGACCACAAAGAGAAAGAACAATTGTTCTCATTTCTCCGATACGCCTTCAACCCTAGATCTACAATGAGTTCGACAAGATCGAGGGTTTCAGCCCGACTCTGTCATTTATTTGGGGTGGGGCTGGGCCTCTTCTCCTGTTCTCTCCACGATGTTTTTCCAATTATAAGTAGTGGAAGGGATAAGCAAATCGACTGTCTCGTACAGCGAGGACGATGGCGGTATGTCAGCTCCCATTCGAGTCATCGAAAATCCGACAAGGACAGAGGGCGTACGCATTAAGACGAATTGTGAATCGTTGTTCACGCGGTTGCCGCATGAACCTTTCGGTTGGATCATACCCATTTGGAATTTTCTAATTGCCCTACCACAAGACCCCTTATCTTCAATCTGATTTTCCAGAAATCAAGGAAGGTGGGTCTTGAGCGAGTCGGACAAGGATCATCCGCAGGCCGACCGAAACAACTGATCGACATTTTGATGCTTGGCCTAGAAATTTACCACCCCGTTACATATGAAGCATGCGGTACCTTTATCGTCTCGTCTCTGAGGCAACTCAAATCAGCTTTAAACCAGGTTTTTTCGGACACTGATTGAACCAGCGGCTCGACCTGCAGGCGAACGTGCTGTTTTCAGTGATATCATTGCGAAGGTCCCAACGCCTCCGCTCACAAAATTGGGCCAGGAGAAATTTTCTGCCCATTCTTGCACTTTCTCGAAGGTCCGCGATTTAGTGTTTGGCCGTAGTTTGCTCCTGGTGCAGGCGCCGAGTCGTGCCAGTGGAACTCCGCCATCCATCACACTGACAGTTCGGCAAACATTATTGCCCAAATCTGGATGCAGCCCCGAGATTCCGGCGCCTGCCCTCCGGCGTGATCAACACAACGACTATGCTCAGAACCTTTGCCTGCTGCATGTCCCCAATTAATAATGACTAGGTGCTGTAAAGCACTTCAGATCCCGAGCTACGTTCCCATCTCTCTGGAGCGCATCACTCCGCTTTTTAGGGGTCGAATTTACAGTCGGCGCTAATGATGGGGTTTTAAGTTCTCAGGAGGAGTGGCTCTTGCGCAGGTCAGAGCAATCGCCTGCGACCAGCACCTCATCACAGCATCTGCCACTCTCTCATTTTTCTCTTCCTCTCAGCTATCATGACTCTCAAAATCAACCTCCGCTCTAGCTCTCGCCCACACCCACCTCTCGCCCCTCATCCCAGTTGCGGTGAAGGCAAAAAGCGGGGCAGGTACCGGACGGCAGCCAAACGAAAGGCCTATCTCGAGAGTTTTCCCGAGTGCAGGATTATTAGCGGAATCAAGGTATACTGTCTCGCATGCGAGCAGGAAATACAACTGGATGGTCGAGCCAAATCGCTGAAAAAATCCAACGGATACTACTCCTCCAACTGGACGAAGCACGTAAAGATGAAGGGCCACAGGGAGGCGCTGGAGAGGTATAGGTTTACCTCAGCGGCCAACATACTTGCGGGTTGGGCAAAGGATCGCAAGCGTCTTCAGACGACCAGGTGTTGCAACGGTTGGAGTGCGTGTGTCGTGCTTTCCTCTTAACAGCTTAGGAGAACCCAGTACTCACCTTCGGGGCAGATATGCCTGACTTCCCTACTTGTACAGAGCCTCATGGTTTACCAAGTTGCGACCATCATCCTCCTTGCCCCAACCGCTAACCTACTCAACTTCGTCCACCGATGTGCAAGCCGTGACTTCTGCCCACTCGCTTTCTCTTTTTCATATGCTCTGTCTTTGCTATCACATTCCCAGTCGCTGTCCACTCCACTCTGTAACATCATCATTATACATATCATCCACCAACCTGTACCACTACAAACTGCACCCCATTCGTACCCGAAGAACGATCGATCCATTCCAATATCGATATTATTTGTAATCCCATAGCAGATCTATCATAGCACTCATCATACAATGCTGGCTGCGGCTCAGAGCCACTGTGAGCGACCTCAAGCAAGACTATCAAGTCGTCAGCGTAGGGACCTAGGATACGCCGTGAATGACTAGTTATTCAGTGGCATGTTGTTTGATCTGTTTTCTCTGCACGCGTCGGACGCGACGGTGGCACGTGTCCGCGCGGATCATACCTTTCGCCCAAATATCAGATCTATGGCACAGTTCCATGGTTATTCCTCCTCTGTCGCAACAAGGTAACTCGATTTTCTCCTTCTGCCTTCCCCTCAAGCCACATTCCTGAAATTGACGGCATCGTCGAAGGGTGACACACGTGGTAGCTCGAGTTATACTCACCGCGGTCAGTTCAAGTGGCACTATCCCCGTATCTCTAAAAAACATTGCATATTCAATGATATAAATACAATCTACATGATGATAAGAGGGGGGGCATATGCATATACAAGCAGCCAAGTAGTTGATCCATCCAATCCATCTCTCGCTAACATGACAATATCGAACCGCGACGCTGAGATCTATGACTATACAGAGTTCAATCGAATCAGAAAGAATACACAAACACAGAAATATTCTACACAGTACAGAAACAAGAAAGAAAGAGAGAAAGAAAGACCATAACCGTAACATCCTTCATTCCTGGAATGACTTGAAGGTTCGACGATGACGACGACGGAGACCTCACCGCCTCGCAACAACCCAAGCAACCGCGACCACACCCGCCGCAACACCAACGAGACCGACAAAGCTCCACCTCGCATACTCTCCCGTCGTCCTCTCCGGCGCAACTCCAGGAGGAAGAGTAGTATACACATTCATCTCTTCGCCCGACGAGGAGGAAGGAGCAGTGAAAGCTGCGGAAGGAGCTGCAGGTGAGTCAGAGGGAACCCACAACGAGGCCCAGGCGTTACTGAGATCATTGAGCGAGCCGCCTCTGAACGAGTAGAGGGTGATCCCGACGATGAATGCGATGACTGAGTAGGCGAGGAAGACGAGTGGGAGAGAGAGTATCACAGCTCGTTTCTGAGAAGGGTTTCCATTAGCCACCATCACGATTGAGAGAGTGGGAGAGAAAAGGAAGGGGAAGAAACTAACCGAAATGCTAACCAATCCTTCAAGCCCCACAGCTGTCCCTGCACCCAGTGGGCCTGCGGTAGCGGCAGTGGCCTGATCCATATCGTACTTGACTCTAAAGAATGCAACCAAGGTCGCCGCCATCGACAAGCAGGCGAACAACACAGCTCCCAATCCCGCGATACGCGTGAAACCGTCCAACCCAGGGAGGGAGAGGAACGTCACGGATGCGCTGAGCACAATCGCAGCCTTGAGAAGAAAAACAATACAAGCGGTCAATCAATCAGTTCAGACGTACGATTTGAGGAAAAAGATGGATAACGTACTACAAGACAAGCACAAGCCCCAACCACGAACACCGGCCCAGCCGACGACCCAACTCCAGTCCTCAACAGTCCACCACCAGTGCTCTCGTCATCGATAATCCGTCCACCACCAGCCCCAAACGACCTGGCTCGTTCAAGGAAAAGGTACGGGATTCCAAGGCAGATGCACCCGATGCAGAGGTCCAAGATCGCCCGAGTGAACGAACGCCGAGGAGCGGTGCCTGGGACGTGGAATTGGTTGCTCTTGACGTCTTTTGGAAGGGGTTTGTGGGGGCGGAAATATGTTTGGCGCCAGAGTGCTGCATGTACGTAAAAGGACGAGAGGTCAGTTACATGAGAAATGGAAGGAGAGAGTGAGGAAAAGATGAAAAAGACGGACCAACTCGCAATAAAATCCTTGCGACGACTCTCGTCTGGATACCATGATCATCATCGTGGCTATCTGCTCCGCAATCGCCCAATCAGACACAATTCATACACTTATTTGAGTGAATAGAAACACGTACCGTTGTTAAACGAAGCTAGCAACGTCCTGAGCTCTTGACACTCGTCATGGGTAAATGGAGCAGGGATCGCTTGATGAGAAGGAAGAAGACGATCTGATAAGAACAATTCATTAGTACCACCAACGAACCAAGGAATAGCGAAAGGCACACAGACCAGTCCACGCCCACGTCAACACATCGTTCGCCTCGCTCTTCGCCTTGAGCGGCAGGATCGTATGTGAAGGATGAGCCTCCATAAATGACCAATACCTATACTCCATGTCAAGTTGGTCTTCCTCTGGACCCTTCTTCTTCGAACTCGAAGTCAAACTCTTAACCAGCTTGCCCTTGCCCTTGCCTTGACCTTGGGGTCCAGTGGGATCGACGATCACCGACCTAGAATGATGGTCCACAAAACACTTGAGCGGGACGAAAGCCGGGGCGCCTCTCTTCCTACGTGTCTTGGGAGTACTCATATCCCGAAGCCAGATTTCGACGCTTGGTGGAGGAACTCCCTTAGCGGTACTCGATGCTCTGTGTCCTTGGACGACGGGCTGGATGCTGGAATCTTGGTTGAAGAACGCATCGTAATTCGTGGAGTTCAGGTCTCTGCGTAATCACATTATCAGCTTCAGCCATTAGCGCAGAGAAGGCATACTCACCCATCCTCCAAATAAACAGTAACCTCACTCAACACCTTCTCATCCCTCAAGTTCACATCAGTCGTAATCTTCTTTGTAGGGTGCACATAGTAAAAGCTCCCGTCCGGTAAATGGTACTCCAACCACCCAAGTTCATGCAGACGTGGTGGCGGAAGCAAGGCTCCGATACCCCTGGAGGATCTGTACACAGTAGGTGATCCGTTCTCAGTCGTCGGGCTTCGTCCATACGCAGCCGCACCGGCGGCAGCTCCAACAGCAGCTGCTGAGCCGACTGTAGCTTGAGGAACCCAAGCATCGAATCCAGACGAACTCCCGTTGTTGCTGTTGCTGTTCTGCGTTTGGAGGCCGCCGCTGCCATATTGACGAGCTGTACCGTTGCCCAAGAGTGGTCTCGCCTCACTGCTGGATTGTAAAGTTAGATCACACCTATCCTCGTACGAAGAGAAAACGAGTGAATACATACTCGACGTCATACCCCCTCTCCCTCCCATACTCCGAATTAGACGGTGCCTGGTGCAGGGGTCTAAATGACAAGCAATCATCAGCCTTCATGCCCTATTGCTCCGTATCAACGGAAATGAAAGCAAAGTAAACACGTACTGCGGAGCTGGCAGAGTATGGAACGGCGGGAGCGGCAAGACCGCAGGGAAGCTATCATGCCTCTCAACGGGCATCACCTGGGGGACAGGTGCAGGAGCGGGAGCAGGCGCAGGTTGAGGTCTAGAGCAACAGGAAATCAGAGTTGTCAGTACGACGCGTTCTTTGATAAAGCCAACATGACATACTGAGGCATTGGAGGGGCACGAGAGGTGGGAGGATCCGAGAACGGGTCTTCCGAAGGTGGCGCTCTAGACAACAACAGATTAGCACCTCAGGCGTAATGAATGATAAAAAGAAAAGCGGGATAACGTACCGAGAGGCTAACATAGGAGCAGAACTACTACCCGCCGTCGTAGCAGGAGCAGCCCAAACATTATGAGTGGCCATAGCTTCATATGCGGGTAACGAGCTCTCCCTCTCCTCCTCCCTTTCTCTCTCCCTTGCACGTTCGGCCTCTGCTGCTTTCTTCGAGAAGCCGTACCCCTGTCCTTCACTAACAGCAGAAGGCGGGGCAGAAGGCGGGGCAGAAGCGGCCAACCCAGTGTTCTCCTCCACCGCAGCCGCGAAATCTGGGTGCTCGTCGACACGACCGAGATCCTCCTCAGATCCCCCCCATGCTCTCCACCATCGGTCCGGAGAAGAACTGTCCACCATATCCTGCACTCCCATCGTCCGTATTGGTGATAGTCGTACCAACGGACGGCTGAGCCTCAATCCGACCTGCAGCAGTCACACCACCGCTAGCAGCAAGATCCAGTTGACTCCTCGACGCCGACCTCGACCTTTCCAATGCCGAAAGCGTGGTACTGTCCGCATACGGATCCCTAATAATCGTAGGCTGAGGCAGACTATCCGGGTCGTCCGTGAACGCTCCGGGATTGCCTACGCTCGAGTCGATGAGGGGTGGAGGGACGTAGCCTACTGGGCTCGTGCCTTCAGGAGTGGAGATGGCTTCGGGTACGCTGCCTGCGTCGGAGTCGGCTTTCGCTGCTCCCATCGCTCGTTGCTGGGTTTCAGGTGGGGGCGTTTGAGGTTGGGGTTGGGCCAAAGGCGAAGGACCTAAAGGCTGATAATGTTCGGCAGCCGTGGCTTCCTGCTCGCGCATTGGGGACTCCGCAATAGGCGTGGGCATGGACAGTCCGCCTGCACCCGCTACACCACTGCTGACACTCCCTCCTCGTGCTCTGTTGGTCGTAGACTCGGAGGTGTCGATCTTCTGAGTATGCTTTGCGCTTTTGATAGAAGCCGTGTCAGACTCGTTGTCGTTGGCGGGTGTTTTGGATCGAGTGACGGAGAGGAGAGAGCTGCTTCGTCGGACGGCGTTACCGAGTCGACCGAAGCGACTGGGCTTGCTGGGGCTGCTGCTCGTGCTCATCGTATTCTTTGTGCTTTATAGATGATAGAAAGCAATGTAGATGGGCACAGGGATGGGATATGAAAGGGTCGTCCTCGAGCGTGAAGAGAGTGCTCAAAGTGATGAGGTTTAGATGATAAACTTGCGTTTCGAGTGAGGTCGTTAGATGAGAGGACAAGCGAGGCGAACAGCGACAACAGCAGAGTAGCGTCGATGATGGTAATGGAGAGGGGAAGGACCGGTGGGCTGTGAAGCTTTTATTATTATAAGCAAGCAACAGGTGGTTACGGTGCGTACCGGAGGTATAGACTTAGAAGGATACCCGAAAGACCTTTGTTCTCAGCCTCAGCACGCGCCGTAGTCCCGCCTGCCTCGAGGCCCGAAAACAAAAAGGCAAGAAAACAAGCGCACACTCCCGCCTTGATCCAAGCAGAATAATTCCGCCCTAAACCGTAGACAAAACGTCAAGACTCTCGTACGTCAACCCAAATCGAAACGATAAAACGCACCAAATGGACTGACTACAAATTACCCTCAAACCGTATCACACGAGGCTACAGTAATCTCATCTACATTAGGCCTGTCAGCGAGCTTCTGGAATCATAAAGAAAGCAACATACTGTCGTTGTGACATCACAATGGCCTCGCTTCCACCACGAGGCATTGGTGGCACATTGGACATGGGTCATGGGGCCTCGAGGCGGCGAGAGTGTGGCGCTGGCGTTGCCTTCGACCCGAGTTCTGTACAGCCGTATGCATCGAGGCGCCGTTTCATTTCCGCCCAAGGATATGGCGGTAGGAGGATAAGGTCGGAGCCGCGACCGACACGGCGGCCACTATGACGCAATGCCGATGACATTCGGGTTTCGAACCTCGCAGCAGCCAATAATTTCGTGCTTGATACACCAGTGTCTTGAATGCAGCGCTTCGGTTTCATCCACGGTAAAGGGAAAAGATAATGATGCGGGTGAGTAATACTCGTACAAAGCTAACTAGATATCTACTACACAGGACGTAAAAAAGACATGACTACATCTTCAGAATATATACCATCATAAGGGGGRGAGAGGAGGTGTAGTGGATGGAGGGAGAGAGAGAGAGAGAGGTAATTAAGATTACAACTTGTCATTGGTAGTCGGCTGCGTCTCCTTCGTCACGCCTGCAGCGGTGATGACAGCGGTCGTAGCCTCTGCGGTCTCACCAGCAAATCCTTTGCGTGCACCCTTTCCGATAGCGTTAAGCTCGTGTTCACGGCGATCAAGGGACCGGAAGCTATACGAATAGAAATGATAGTCAGCGATCGAAGTGGCTTGAAAAGCGAAGGAAGGAGATAGACGTACACAATGAAGAAGATGGTTCCAACAATCCATGCAACGACCGCAAAGCTCCCATACAACCACACAAACTTAGGCTCAGTGTTAACAGCCGTGAGCGCGAAATTGATCGCACTAGCAACAGCCGTCTGAAGCTGGGCAAAGCTCATAACAACACCCTTCATCCTCTTCGGAGCCTTCGTGAAAGCATATTCCAAACTCGTGATAGACGCAAAGATCTCCGCGATACCGACAAGGATGTAAGGTCCAGCGACGACCCAGACGTTGATGTCAGCGGGGTTTTGTCGGTCGTCTTCGGTCATACAGGCGGAGGGTTCACCATCATCGCAAGGAGAGCGCTTTTGAATGTAGGACTGGAGGACGGAGGCGTAGACCATGGCGAGGCCTGCGACGAGGAAGCCGGCGTAGATACGTTTGATGGGGGTGAAGTCGATACCACGGCGTCGGAGGAAGGGGTAGATGACCTTGTCGAAGAGGGGGATGAGGACGATGATGGAGATGGGGTTCAAGTTCCTGTTGTGCGATATTAGATATTTCGGCGAAAGGCGAAAAAGAAAAACAAAAATACTCACACAACCAAGTCATTGGGAGTTCCATTGAGCGTCATACCAGCAGCGGTGGTACCAAGGTTTCCATCGATTTGGGAGTAGCCTATCGTCGACAAGACATCAGTAAATATTACCAGCCAAAGACGAAAAGAAAGAACACTCACAAAGCCAGAAGAAGGGGAAGAACAAGAAAACACCGCACGCATTGACCGTCCTCATGACCTCTCCAACGAACTCATCATCCCAAGTAATCCTGGCCGGGATCTTATCCGCCGCATACGAACTGGGCTTAGCAGGATCCCAGAACTCGTCCTTCCTGATGTTCCTGATCGTCTGCAAAGGATTAATACTCCAAGCCGGTGCAAGCGCCATGCCGATAACCCTGAAAGTCTCCAACAAGATGGATCCACGAGGAGGGGTGACGACGTAGTATTTCCTTCCAATGAGGAGAACACCAGGGACAAGGACGAATATGAGGGTGGGGACGAGGTAGGCGACCCAGTAGCCATGGTCGCGAGCCAGGAAGGCAGCTGAGATTGCTCCGGATGCTCCGAAATTGATCGCAGCATAGAACCCTGAGCAGCAGGACCATAATTAGCATGTGTTGCACCTGATGGACAAATGTGTGAACGGCGACTTACAGAGATAGAGCGATTGAATAGTGATATCTGGCGAGACGACAACAGTTTCTCCAGATGAAAGGGTCTCTGAAGGACGGCATTACGTCAGATCCCGGACTCACAAAAANCCGAAAAATGCAACATCCACTCACTCTTTCGCAATTTACCAGTATACTGTTCCGCAATCATAGGAGATACGTTGGCTTTGATGCAACCAGCTCCAACACCCTATCAAGCACGTCGTGTCAACAAGATCCTTCCACAACTGATGTTATATAGATAAGAAACAAGGACACTCACGATAACTAGAATCGAAACCACCAAAAGACCGAGCGACAGTTTTTCGTTGGCGATGGACGAAGGCGTCGCAGACCCAACTAAAATGACATGTCCAGCCAAACATACAAGCGAGAACACCATGATCGTCTTGTATCGGCCCCACAAGGTGTCTGCGATTATCCCACCGAGGATGGGGGTGACGTAAACGAAGAAGCTATTGAAAGTTCGCAGTGCGAACGAGGTTTGTTGACCTCGTCCAAGGGCTCCAGCGACTCCACTGCCACGATCCTGGGGAGCGACAGCACCGGTAGTCGAGAATCGTGGAAGCGGTGCACGAATGTAGTTGTTGTAGACGTTTGCTGTACCGTAGTATGACCATCTAGACGAAGGCGGTGGAAGTGATAAGCGTCAGTTCTCATACGGCTGGGAAAGGCAACCGAAGAAGCATCGAAGGCGAAGAAGAATGAATGGCAACGATGACAGCCATGAGGACGACGGCGATGCAGGCGAGCATGGATGAAGTAACTGATAAGAATGTAGGACGAACAAGAACGCACCGTTCAGCAAACTCAACAAAGACAACCAACCACGAAGTAAAAGGCATCGAGTCGGGCACGAGCCTCAGCGTCGCAAGCTCATGATGGGTAACACCCTCAGAGCCCTCGACGATCCCGTTAGGGTCGTCATACTCATGAGAGAGCTTCTCGTCGTCGTAAGAGGGCGCTCGCTTCAGAGCCTTCTCGTCGACTTTCTCCGAAGCCATGGTGAAGATACCGAGAGGCTAGTGGTCGAGGAGAAAGACAGAGGTAGGGGGGAACAACAGTCCTTGCTAGTGAGGGAAAGAGCAAGAGGACGTGTGAGAACCCATTCTAGCTTCTCTGCAATTAAATAGCAAATAGAAGCCTGCCCTCCGTTACCCGGGGAGCACATATGGGACGTCAGATAAGACTTGGAGAAGTATGATCGTATGGATGGTCCTTGTTGCACATGGCTAGCCGCTCTTTTGGCGCAAAGACCCCGTCGCCAAGAATAACATACTGGTAAGGCCTTTCATTCTCGTCGAGATGGAGTGTGGAGGAAGTGGCCTCGAGCCCACTGATCCATATGCAACGCCCGCCATTGGCCACACTTATCCTGGAGCCGGGCAATGCATTTGGGCCAGAATCACGTTTCTGTTCCCCAACAGACTGTATGTATTGTGTATCATACTAGGGCATGGCGTCAGCGAGCATGAAATGGAAAAAAAAAATCAAGAGAGGGAGGTGCAAGCGCACCGTCCATATGCATCTCATCAAGGCATACGCATTCGGGGTAACAGGTGGGTTGTGCTCGTGTGAGGGCCACCAACTCTAGGTTGGCCTTTGAACCGGGTGGGAGAACGATCACGAAACTAACCATACCTATATTCTGCTGACGTCCCGATTTGAGAGGCACCATGTGGAGTCTCGTAAAACGTCTACTCCCCTTCCACATGCACACCACGGCACACAAACTCTGTCGGCCTGTTCTGGGGGCGATCTCGATCAAATAGACTCCTATTGGTGCTCTGACAAATGTATCAATTTTCGAGAGGAGCTTCTATAGGCACAGAAGCTGTAGAGATATGTAATGGCCGAAATCGAAGACGGGACTGGGACGACGGTGGAGAGAGGGCATGGTGATAGTTTGGGTTTGTTGGCTCATGTTCCGGTCACAGCCACATCAGATCGTTGCCTGCCGCCTGGCGTCCCTGAGCCCGACGCGGATGCTTTCGCGCGTGCCTCTTGCCCGCCCAGTCAAATTCAACGAGGATGACGTGTGTCCGCCATCTGGCGACAAGCAAACGCAGGTGTGGCATTCAACACTTTTTGACCACAATATGAACGATAGAAGCTAGAAACCTCTGTTTTGTCATTGTCATGATCAGTCTTGGAGTCATGATCGGTCTTCAGAAGAGCGAGCAAGCGCAGGATATGTTGACGATGATAAACCGACTTTCCGTGGTTCGAGATTCCACTCGCTCAATGTATCATGACATTTTGCAACCGCAGCTCGGTCGTCAAACTGATTCAGGAAGAAAGTTGTCTATTTCCGGACGACGACAGCGCCAAGCGCTCTGAGCGCCCGATTGTCCGCCAAGGGTGACGAGATAGTATTCCACGCCCATGTCATGTCGAAGTAGAACGGCCACTGAAAGGTCAGTTGATTTAAATACCCGTCCAAGTGGGTATTGGGTGTACCTTGGCACCTGGACAGTTTGAAGCGATGAAACTCCGAATTTCTCGAGGCTAGCCTTAGGTCTTGGATGCAATGGCGCTCCCTTGAGTGTGTCTGTTTTGCACTAGTGTCTCAGAGGAGGTATTTTTGGCTTTTNATTTTCCTCTATTGAAAGCCTTTATTAGTTCTATCCATCCGCCTCTTTCATCTCGGACATAAGTTAGACGGGCTCCAGTGGCCCGCCAGCTCCGGCAAGGCGCTTCTTCTTCCTATGTACTTCTCTTCGATCTCCACCGTCAGAAGATGTTCCTTTGCATCTAGTCTTCTTTCTACTTACCATAAATTCTAACAATCATCCACACGTACGTTTATCCCTATTTCTTCCCCTTCACAATGATGTTTGTTTCTCTGAAATCGCTCGCCGTCTTGGGCACTCTTATAGTGTTTGGACTGTCAGCGACAATCAGTCCTCTCTCCGAAATCAACGATAAGCCGGAAAGGGTGTGCCGAGTGACACCTTTAGGGCTTGGGAAGGATGATACTGATCAGGTATGTACTCGTCTTAGCATCAGGCGCAGCGCTTGAACTCTATCATCGCTATTAATGGCACCGTACCAATCTCCTCATTGTGATTTGTTGCTGAAAGATGAAACTTACAGGTAGAAGCTGCAGTTCAGAGATGCGGACATGGTGGAAGGATCATATTTGAGAAAGGGTCGTTCAACATCACAAGGTATGTAACACATAGAAGCCGGTTTACCCGTGGCCTTACACCTGCTTATGTGTTGCTGCATGTTGATAGGAAAATGCAATGGGACCTCAGGTCTTCCCGCGTGGAACTCAAAGGTCTCCTCAGTGTTGGTCCACCTCGTCTTTCAAGCAATCTCCATCTGAGACTGACTGATTTGAACACAAAAAACCCCCGAATTATCGTAACAGTTCGAGCCCAAGTACGAGTATTGGCTTCAACCAGAAAACACTTACCGCGTCGTGTTCATTCAAGTGGGTATTAATAAACTCTGAGATCCCGCCAAATCACTGACTTCTACACTGCCTATATACCAAAATATCAATAGAGTCAAGCATCCTGGTTCGTCGTTACAGGCTCAGACTTTGTCATAGACGCACACAAGACGGGCGGAATCGACGGGAACGGTCAGGTACATCTGTCCTTCTCCTCGTCTTCCATATCCTCCTGCTTCACCTACTTAATTACTCGATTTCTAATGGGATCAAATAGCCGTGGTGGAATCACTACACCACCACCCCCCGACGAGATGGCGATGGCCGACCCATCTCCTTCACCCTCTGGCGCGCTAAGAACGCCTTAATCAAAGACTTCAAAATCTTGTCGCCACCCTTTTGGGCTAATGCCGTAGCTGAATCGGAAGACGTAGTCTACGATGGCATGTTTGTGAACGCCACGAATACGGATGAGAGGTGGTTTGGTCAGAGTGTGGTCTGGAATACGGATGGTAAGTCCCACCGGTACCGTAACCACAGCCGAGCCGGGATATAGACAGTGTTTGTTGACAACGGAGCTGACAATGATGGTTAGGAATTGACACATACCGAAGCACCGGAATCACGATGAAAAATTGGGATATCACTTGTGGAGACGACTGTATTGCGATCAAAGGCGTGCGTTTTCCCACCTACTCCGCCAGTAATCTTCCGTTCTAAAGCTAGTTACGGCACGAAACTCATAGAACTCATCCAAAATCATCGCACGCGACTTCATCTGCCGAGGTGGGACGGGGGTCGCATTTGGGTCGTTAGGTCAATATGCTGGTTTGGTGAGTCCTCCCGAACCATCACTCATGGCCAGAGAATGCTAACGTTTCCAAAATTTTGATGTATGTTATTAGACAGACTATGTATCCGATGTGTTGGTGGAGAACGTCAAGGTTTGCTTCCACTCGCTCGTGCATCAACAATGTTCGCTCACTCCAACATATTATCAGGTGTTGAGACTGCCATCTCGCCAACAACCTAACATGAACCATGGTGTAGGCGTTTCAGCTTCGCCTCAGTCCCTTGGAATCAATAGTGATTTTGACTTTGTGGTCAGATCTACTTCAAAGCTTGGGACGGCGCTATCACTGGCACTCCGCCTACTGGAGGTGGAGGCGGACGAGGTAAGCGCGCGCTAATTATAATGTCCTACCCTTTCGGTCTCGAACGCATCCATGTCACTTACACCCACTAACAAACACAGGTCTCGTCCGTAATGCCGTCTTCCGAAACTTCATCTTCGACCGTGTTCAGACCGGATTCCAAATTGTACAGAACTTTGGTGCACCTCCGTACGTCATTGAAATACCTTTGTCTCTCAGGTCCTTTGTACGTGGACTCACTGTGTATCACTTCTTAACGCAGAGGAGACGTCCCGGTTACCAGCCTCGTCAAGCTCGAAAAGATGAAATTCGAGAACATCAGAGGAACTACCAACGAGAGTACCAGTGAGTCTTACCTGCGTATTCTCTTAGTACTCTCGATGTAAACTCAGCAACTTCAGTTGTCCGCTTTGAATGCAGCTCCGTCGTAGGCTGCTCGGATATCCAGTTCCGCAACGTCGAGGTTACGGGCCCTCCTAACGGGACGGACAAGTATATTTGCGAGTATACGAAAAATCTTACTGGGCTACCTGGTGAGCGATTTCACTCTTTCCGACGGTTTTTAACTTAAAGATTGTGCCGCAGCTCCTTGTAACTAGTACACTCTGTGCCGAGAGTGAGGAGCAAAGGCTGTAGACTACATTCCATGAGAATAAGCGATACAGTTCAGCAAGTGTACATTACTATGCGATATCAGAAACAGTGAGATCAGAGAAATTCGAAAAGGTGTACATGGTCAACATGCGGAAAGGTGATTGAGAGGCGGGTCCGTTCGGTGATGTACATGCCATTGAGAATCGTTTCGTGTAATGCAATGAACGGATCAAGTTGAAATTACGGTTCCTAGATGCCATCAACCGACCGTTCATCTCACTCTGGCTCCCTCCGACACAGAGACCTTGAGTTAATGATTTGACACGGGGTCGGATACCTGTTACATTTTATAGTCATCTGTCAGCGCCTGGTACTCATGACTGGTGATAGCATGGGATGATTATCTACTGACCATTTCCACAAATCTTTCACCCTGTCCTTCCCCGACTGCGTTGTAGAAATTCTTTCTCTTCAGATGTCCGCCGTTTTCGACCCAAGACATTTCTTTTTCTTGATGGTGAAGGCTGCGTATGTGCGCGTCGAAATTACTCTTTTCAAACACTCTACCTATATGCAATTTAATTGCCTTCTCACAGGCTAGGCAATAGACCCGTGTATTCTCTCCAGCGAGGAGAGTGCAGGTTGGGTAAGATACGAGGTTCCACATGCGTTCCTCGTCTTGATTCGAGGCGTCAAGAATACGGAAGTTTATGCTCATGGCGTCTAGAAAGCAGATCGTGAGCTCGGGTAGGATAAGAAAAGAGCTGATAGGGCAGGATACCAAAGCAGAGAAGGTGAGACTTAGAGTAAGCCTGAAGAGTTCTACAGCCTTTTAACTGATTTCTGGTCCACCACGTGGCCCACCTGTGCTCTCTGGGCAGCTTCTTGTTCACGGACATCTCAGAAAAAAGTACACATCGTTTCAAACACAACCATGTATTGTGACATTCCGTTCACGTCCACGGATTTTTTGCCCCGGGCGCGGGCGCTCATCACAGAGGTTCACATTGAGTGTTTAGAATTGCTTTAATTATCATTGTCCAAATCTTGCGTGTACCAGTGCTACGGAACCACTTGTAAGATCCCTCACTGTTCCTTGGAGAGCGTATCTTGACCTGGACCGCTGGATTCTTGAGGTCTATATGCGGACGCTGTTGTCTCTTGAATTGAGGCCAGAAATCAGGGCGGAGTTTTAAATTGAAGCTGAAACCGAAGTCACCGCAGCTGGTGATTTCGTCGCCGTTTAAACAGTTTGTTTACACAAGATCAGTTGGGCGATTGAGGAGTGACAGCGCCCCGCGGGCATTCTGCCCACGCGGCGAACGCTGCGCCCGCATGTGCATCGTATGCAAATTAGGTTTCACCTTTCTCGCTTTCTATAATCTCATTTCTTTCATCTTACGGTCACGACGAGCTTCGATAAATTTCGCCACCTACCTCTCCTCCTTGTATTACATAATAGGTAGCCGACCGCGGAATAAAAGAGAACTATCTGGCCTCGCGCCGGTGGTTCCTTGCCCACTAGTCCTCGTCTTAAGCTCTTCCCCATTTATTCATTGGTCGGAGAACCAGTCGAACACGAAAGCCTATTCTCCGTGTCCCTGCACTCTTCGAGATCAAGCACCTTTTCCCCGCGCAAGAACTTCAACATATGCTAGATTGCTACTCTTCAGAACGAAACGGAATGCCAGCCCCGAAATCTGAGCTCATGGAAAGTCTGAGGAACCTCAAGGATGGGGTACGGCATGTGGATTCTAGGCAGAGACTATGAACTACTGGCTCGATAGAGCGGACAGTACTTCTATGGGTGTAGCCATGTATTGCAATTTCTGCGGTTTAATAGCTTACTCTTTGTTAAAATTTGTCGTGTGAAGACTCTGTTCAGGTTGTGACTAAAAGATTCAGCTGCAGTCGCTTGTAATAAATAGACTTTGCGTGGAATAGATCCAAGAGGGTGAATGATGCTCAATGAGGGCGAGAGATACAGATTAACTAGCAAGTATACATCAGTCAAGGATACGGTAAATGTGACGGCGAAGTGAAATGCCAAATGCGGGGAGAGAAGCTAGTGTACAAATAAGTAACACGTACATATGCGATGTCATCAACGGTCGTATATTGGTTAAGAAGCATTCTTTGAAACTGTATCGCTCAAGCACCCTCTTCGTGTGTGGAAGAAATCCCAATCTCGAGATTCTCCACAAAGTCGTCATCACTGACTGGGTCGGTCCAATCACAGAAGTATCGAGTTTGAGACCTGGGACTCTCCGTTGAGAGGGCCTTCTTCCCCTTGCTCTCCCTCAGCTCGGCCTCCATTGTGGCCTTGAAGGCAAACGTGTGGAGCGAAATGTTAAAGTCTTCCGTAGGTTCAGGCCTCTATTCAAACAGCGGTGAATCAATCATTTAAATTAAGCAGTACCAGTTACTTGACTTACCACTGCCTCATAGATCACGTTCGATTTGACGAGTTTGCCGTCCTCCCACTTATCATCAGCCCTCAGGCATTTGTAGTTCATCTTCTCCGCCAAATGCAGACACTCGCGCTTCCACTCAAAAGTGTGAGCCTTGTGCTCCTCGCCTTCTTCATGCTTATTGTGCTTGAGGACGTCAACGCCCTCTTTGCACGGAATGCAGTAGACACGGTCCGATTCGTTGAGGATCGACGCGACATCGGGTCGGTTGAGAAGCTCAGGCTTCAATTTCGCAATATCTTCCTTGTGAAGCTTCTTGAGCCTCTCCTTGAAGGCGCACCAGACGGCGTCGGTACGATCGACCTCTTTCTTTTGTTGAGCCTTATCGAGCTTCTTCAGCTTTAACCTGAGGGCGAAAGTGTCTTCGGAAACGAATTCCTTCAAGTCAAGCTCTGGTTTCTAATTTAAGCGGAAAATGTATGCTATTGAGAACCGAAAAGAAGATAAATGGGCTTGTAGAAAGCAGCTTGACTTACCACAGGCTCATAGATCATCTTTGACTTGATGAGTTTGCCGTCTTCGGACAAATCTTCGGTCCTTATATACTTGTAATTCATCTTCTCTGAGAAGTGCAGACACTTGCGCTTCCACTCAAGGATGTGGTCTTGATGCTCTTGCCCCTCTTCGTGCTCCTTGTACATCGAGACTTCAATGCCTTTTTCGCATGGGACACAGTAGACACGATCCACTTGGTCAACGATCAACGCTACATGGATTTGTTTGAGAAATCCCTCTTTTGCGTGTCTATCCTTTCGCGATAGATGTGTCTTTGGGGACAAAGTATGTTTGAGCCCCTGCACAGCCTTCTCAAATTTCGAGTCCTTTGACGCGTTCAACTCCTTATCGGCAAGGGACTCTCTCGTGTGTGTACTCGTCTTCCTCTGGCGACTTGGCAGCGGCTTTATTGGACGCTGTAGTGGTGTGGCATTGGTTCGATGTATAGTGAGTTCAATGGAAACGCGTGGACTTACCGTATCGTCCGCTGAGCCTGAGGGCTTCGACTTCTTGGCGCGCATGCTGACACTCCAATATAGCGAGGGAGCAAAAAATAATGGTGGCCTAGAGAGAACTGGACGGCGTCGCTGGCCCAGCAGCGAGTTTGGAGATGATTGTTTAAGAGACAACAAACAGCGGAGAGCCCTCTGGACTTAGAAGTTTACAAACGGCTGCGTTCGAGCATCACAAAGACAAACATCATCCGTACCTCGCCAAATCAGGAGCGCAATGCGAACATCCAGCAACAAACACCGTCTGCCTATGTCCAGATTAGGAGCCCATTAGTCACTTGCTCGACCGGGAAGCCAGACTCTACGTTTACCGTATCACAGCTCCTACATTGTGTCTACAGGACATTTACTAATGCCGCCGTCCAAATTTTGTGCATACCGGCGCCGCTCCGGATGATTAAGAGGAAACGGTGCCACAAGAGGACCGGAGGGAGCCGGTTTGTGGAAATGTCAATTGCTTCACCCATGCGATAAAACAAGAGATTGAAGGTGTGTTAAGCGCGGTAATCCCCTTCCCCTTAGATACTCACGCAATGGACAAGATCTGTTAAGTCTCCGACTTGAAGCGGAACTAGCGAATTGAAGACTCGGAAGAGATATAGTTGGGGTCCTTTATGACTGCTATACATTTACATTTACGAACAGGCAGCAAGGCTGAAGGAACAAAGCAAGAAATCAAAGAGCGCGAGACGGGAAAACGGGCTCCATCAAATACCGATCTAAGAGAGGTAAATTGTAGCTCTTAGTCGAAGGCGGAATAAAGGTGTGACAATTGACACGATAACCAATCACCAAGATAAGATCCTCCAAGCAAACATTTCTCTTGTCCAGTTCCGACCGAATATCCATTTGCTGAGGAAAGCCTCTGAACCTGACAACCACGCTCTCAAGGAGAGCGAGGTTTCCCCTACGCCGTCTACCAGCAATAAATTCCAATAAAGCTTCCTCCCGGAATTCAATCTGTTCCATCCGGCAACCAAACCGCTGAAGGTTCGGGCATAGACAGTCTGAAAGACATAATCCGTCTTGATTAACCTTTGGAGTGAGCTTTTCCAAGAGAAACTGGTTCACCACGGCGGGGTGACTTCCATCCTCTCCGAAAGGTTCGACTCGGAACGGAGGAGCCTCACCCAGGAAATTAAAAAGGGTCGCCGTTGCGCCACGATCTACGAGTCGAAGAGTGGTGACATTGCGAAGATGTTTCAGGCAGTAGAGAAGCGCTGATTGAGTGAGACACGGATGTTCTAGGGTGACTTCCGTTAGAATGTCCCCAAAATTCTGGATCCACTCTACGACAGGACTCTCGTTTTCGTTCTTGTGGGTGATGGATGAGCCGAGGAGGAGAAGAGTGCGTAGAGAAGGGAGATATAGGGAGGTTCCCAGTCCTTGTGAGAGTGGACCCCAAATAGACATGGATGTGAGAAATGGCAAGGGTATTTGCTGTTCGAGAGGAAGTGAGTGGGGAAGGGGGTTACTAAGAGTGCCCGTTTCCCATTCCGATGCAATGGTGAGGGCACACTTGATCAAGTTCGGGCATGAGTTGAAGATATTGATAGCGTGGCGAGTGTCAGTGACAATGCGGGCGTCGACACCCTCTGCTATGCGATACGCCCCAAGGCTCAACTCCGTGATAGTTGACCATCCGATTGGGAATCTCGAGATGGGAGCCCATAGGTCGGTCAAGGTTACAGAACGGAGCGACGGTGCTTGCAAGATTCCGATTTGCGAGGTGACATCCCCTCCTGTGCGTCCTCCGCTGGAAAGGTCCCGCAGGTTGACACTGAGTCGAGCCGCTTCGAGCTGTGGAAGGTTCATTGGATCAATGTGAAGGAGCTGCAGGAGCGGCGATCTGAAGCTATCGATGCCGAGGCACAGCTCCACTCGCTTCCATCTTCGCGATGCGCCACAAAGGAGGTCAGCGAAACTAGCGACAATGTCTATGGCTCCCTGGGGACATTCCTGATAATTTAAGTCCTGAAGGAAAGCGCGGAAGGAGAGGGAGAGGGAGCACTGGGCCGATCGAGTGATCCACAATTCTGCAAAATTTCGTCGGCTGGCGAGTTTCCGCCTCCACTGGGCGAGCGTATTCTGAAACTGGGCGGATGTTTCTACGGAGAGTATGTTATTGTGCAGAAATGGAAGAGTGGGGTATGCAGGAATGTCAACATCAAACTCTGTCCAGAGGAAGGGGTGATCCAATGCGATCTGGCGCCATAGCTGACACACGTGGCTGACGACGACCACCGGATGTTTGGCGGATATCATGGTGGGCGCAATCGGGCACGAGCTGGGTATACAAGCTTGAAAGATTGAGGAGAGAATGTCAGGAGGAATTTGGCGGATGGGTGATAGTAAAGCGGAATGATCATCGATGAACTTTTCAAGCTCGCGACGACGCTCGCTGAGTACTTTGATCTGTTGGTCAATCCCGTCTAACATGGCCTGGCGAGTCTTGAGTAACGCTTTGATTTCTTTGACTTCCTCTACCGAAGGGGCATAGTTCTTCGCCAAATGATCGAGGAAAGGCGATTTCGATAACATTGAACTGTAGAAAGAAAGAGAAGAGAAAAATGCGGCCTGCTAGAAGTTGCTCGGGCCTGGTTTCGACTCAATCACGACGAAATTAAAGCGGAGATTCATCGTGATGCCCTACAACTCTGTTCACGTCTCCCTCAAGCAAGCCGCTGAGGCCGTCAGAAGGTATGACAGCGAACAGGTCTCTCTACTCTGACCTCATTCGGGTTCTTGTTCCTGGTATTGCTCTCAGCAGCGTTGCCTGCTTTCTCAGTTCTCTTCCCTTTACCTGACAATGATCCTCCGGTAAAGGACTCCCGTTCCATTTTCCGCCACAGAAGTGAATGCTGACCGACGCACGTTATTGACACTTCATCGGTATAGAAATGGGCGATTACTTGGAGCTCACCATTTGTTGCGCCCGGACCCGGTTCCCGTTTTGCAGGACCTCAAAGACCGGCGCGACCCCCGTGACCTCGGGTTGTAGTGCGTAGAGTATGGTTCTATGCGTACTGTATAAAGATTGTTGACTTTTGTGAATTGCATGGATCAATGGGCGGAGTAGCTTCAAGTTGAAGAGGGTGGAACGCTCGGCGCCGAGTGGCAGATTTCAAGAGCACTTAGCACTGCATTACTTCGGCTTGTTTCACACTTTACTATATATACTAGAAGGGAGGTTCGAAGAGACTTTTGAAGATGTTGCGATAATCATCGTAGTGTCGCTCGTCCCCGACTCTCTGAGGATACCTGATCGAATGGGAGCTAGATCCATGGTCCTGAATCGACATACTCCAACTGCCACTGCCCTCACCGATCCGTCTGTAGGCAGTATATTAGCAGTTTCCATCGGAACAATGTCTCTATATTGTTTGTGGTTTGCGTAAGCGGGGCTGATTGTGAGCCCAGGTCATACCTACAACCACCACACATCCGCCCATGTGCTATGTTCTCCGCGTACCAATCATCCCAATAAAGTGGCATACATGGTTTGCAGCATCTGGTATTGGTTACTGTATTTGCACGTCTACGAGCTCTAGTAGAGCCGAAATCATGGGGTTTCATAATCGACACGGGTTGGTGCATCATTGGCTCGCAAGAAGGCGGCTATTTTGGGTTAGGGAAATGGTATGACTCCAACGCTTGGAAGGGAACCTTCAAAAGACGAATGTGGGTTGCGGAGGAGCGAGTCAGGTCCTTGAGTGGACAAGCCAAGAATTCAGTGATTGGCAGTCTTGATTGAGTCCAATCACCGTAGTGGAAACGGAGTTTGACAGCGGCAATATGCCGGGACTGAACCCTTCCTGCACGCAATGTGGAGTCGGGGACTTCATTTATAGCGCGATAGATTACAAACGCAACTGGGTATTAGAGCTCCAACTGTCGTATCTGCCAGTTTGTGATACAGTAGCCGCGCTCGAAGTTGAGCTGGAATTCCCCCAGCTTGGGTTCCAGCTCAGCTAACGCCAGCTCGGAGTAATCCACAATTCCATAAAATTTCGACGGCTGGCGAGTTTCCGCTTCCACTGGACGAGCTCATTCTGAAACAGCGCGGATGTTTCTATGGAGAGCGTGTCATTGGGGTACGCAGGGATGTCAACATCTGACTCTGCGTGGCTGACCAGTGATAGCGGCCGCCGGATGCTTGGCGGATGCCATGGTCGGCGCAATCGGGCATGAGCTGAGTATACAAGCTTGAAAGTTTGAGCAGAGAATATCGGGAAGAATTTGGCGGATGTGTGACAGTAAAGCGGAATGATCATCGATGATTTTTTCAAGCTCGCGACGACGCTCGCCGAGTACGTTGATCTGTTCGCCAATCTCGTCTAACGCGGCTTGGCGAGTCTTGTTTGATTTCTTCTACCAAAAGGGCGTAGTTCTTCCCCAAACGATCGGAGAAAGGCGATTTCGACAACATTGGACCCTAGGAAGAGAGGGAATAGAAGAAATACGCTGCCTGCTTGAAGATTCTCGTGCCTGGTTTTGCTTCATTGACAAAATTAAAGCGGAAATTAATCGTGATGCCGCACTCTGTCATTATCTCCCTCGAGCAAGCTGCTGAGGCCCTAATCTTCAAGATGGTATGTCAGCGAGAAAAGTATTATGGAGATGTTCTTAAGGCTTCTACGCAGACACGAAGCCATCCTTGCTCCAAACGTTCGAACTTGGGGATGAAAAGATCTTAATGAACATTATGTATTGATGTGTCGCTAGCATCATATCAGTTTGTTGGTGATGAACGCCACGAGCATATTCAGTTCTGTGAGTTACAGCCCGACATTGAGCGTCGTTATTTCACTTTCCGACTCCGAGTTTTGCGGGTCATGCCAGTGAATGAGTGTGTATAAAAAGGATCAGATAAATTCACATTTGGGTCCCCACTACAGCTGGTCTGTCAGTCAAGACCCAAATACCTCGAGTCGTTACCTTCCTGAGCCAGGCAAAGCTACTCAAGCAATGAAATTGGGTCAACGAACAAGCACAGGTCTCTCTACCCTGACCTCATCTGGGTTCTTGGTCCTGCTATTGCTCTTAGCAGCGTTGCCTGCTTTCTCAGCTCCTCTCCCTTTGCCTTACAATGATCCTCCGGTAATGAACTCCCGTTCCATTTTCCCGTCACAGAAGTGGATACTGACTGACGCACGTTATTGTTGACACTTCATCGACATAGAAATGGGCGATTACCTGGCTTTTACCATCTATCACGCCCAACATTCGGACGGGAACCTTCAGAGGACGAATTCATTGATTGGTTTACACAATTCTTGATCGAGTCGAATCACCGTAGCGGAAACGGAGTTTGACGGCGGCAATGGATGTTATGCAGGGCTGAACCCTCCCTGCACGCAGTGTGGAGTCGGGGACTTGATTTATAGCGGGATATTTTGACTGATTACAAACGCAACTGTGTATAATTACCTTCCGACAATCGTATTTGCCAGTTTGTTTGTGATACAGTGGCAGGCGTGGGCATGTGACTATTTTAAGTCGTGATCCTCTCTAAGCAAAATTTCCCTTTGGTTAATAAGTTTCCTCCAGGAATAACCTAACCCTGATCTTCCGGGCTCCCCGGATTACATTCGATATATAAGAGGATTCCAACTCTCTTGCTTTGCTCACAGCCGGTCTGTCACTCGTTCTACGGAACCTTCTTCCTCTCCTTGAACCGACTATCGCAAACAAAAGTTTCAAAACCGCAGAAGATGAATCGGGGATCATACGTGACGAATCTGGTTCGAAGCTCGTCGTCGAGCTTACTACTGCTACTACTCTTGCTTCTACTATCGGCTTCGCCTGCGTCCTCCCTCCCAGTCACCCGTGATGTTGACTCCTGGCTAATGAGGCCCAGTACTCCGGTAAGATTATCTCTTTTCCAAGTGCAAGCAATTACCTTCGGTCTCATTTGGCACGCCACAACTCTCGTTGCGGCTACATAGATATGGGCTGTGGGCTGGAGAGGCCCAACTATCGCCAGTAAGACGCTTTGAGGACGACCGAGGGACTCAAGCAAGAGCCTTCCGAATGTATGGTCTGTCAGTAGGCACGGAATTGGAGTGTTCATAGACAGTACATAGCCTTGAGGCTCGGAGTTTTAGTCTGTAATTAATGCTGGCCTGGAGGACAATTGCAGTTGGCAAAGGGCCGGGTAGTGCAATGAAACCTGAGTTTATCATCCAATGATCACGAAATCAGAAAACCCAACGAAGTTGCAGTTTGAGACGAAGATCTATAAGTTCAAGTTCCGTAAAATTACGGTATGTAAGGAATAAACAGATGCATGTAGGTACTACGGTAGACTGTAGATGCGTACTAGACGTTCGATGATGCAAAGCAAGAGAAGAGAGAGAGGAGTCAAGAAACCATGAAACGAACGACCAGAACACGGAAGGACAGAGGAAGACATCATCACGGAGTGTCTAATCAGATTAATCATCCATCGAGAGGAAAGACCCAGACAGTACAGGAAACAAGAGAGCGAGCGAGAGTGGCACATAAAGTCCAGTTGAATATGATAAAATATTGTACGATGCTATACGATGCAGGATTGTGAGATTATAGAGCAAACGAGNCGGCAGAGAGTCATGATGAGAAGAAAGATAATGTCCGATGTAATGATGAAACGAGAGAAAGAAAAACAAGGAAAGAATTCTATAGGATGATCACGTTACGTCTCCGAAAGAATCCTATCAATCGACTGATTCAAGAAATCCTTTTTGCTTGTCAAGTCAGCCTTAGGGAATTTGGCCATGATCGCTTCACGTGCAGTCCTGGACAAAAACATCAATAACCTGCTCCACTGGACAAAAATCCAAACATTTACTCACTTTTTAGTCACAGTCATCAAATCCTGCGTACTCAG
This sequence comes from Candolleomyces eurysporus, assembly GCA_027579435.1. Classification (NCBI taxonomy): domain Eukaryota; kingdom Fungi; phylum Basidiomycota; class Agaricomycetes; order Agaricales; family Psathyrellaceae; genus Candolleomyces; species Candolleomyces eurysporus. The sequence goes on along the minus strand of JANBPK010000860.1, from coordinate 43,478 downwards.
ATACGTCCTCAGCGCATTGAACAACTCATCATCGGTCGGGTTAGGATTCATGCTTGGCCCTGCAAACGGATTCACGCTCGTAGCCATGGAGAACGTCGACATGGGCCTCTGCTGGTTCGCAAACGGTGTCATCCCAATTCCGCCCTGCTGCGACGAATTACCTGCGCTCCCCATCATCCCTCCACCACCGAACATGTTCATATTCGACATCATGGTGTTCCTCGGTGCGTTCATCATCCCATACACGCTCCCAGTGTTCTGGTATCCCATCATGCCAACAGGCGGCATCCCACCGAAATCCGATCCAGTGACCGACCCAGGTCCTCCAGCGAATGGCATGAATGGTAACTGCGGTGCGCCGAAGCCACCAGTTTGCATCGGAACTTGCTGCGAATAATGACTCTGGTGAGATAGCTGGCTTCCGCCGGCTCCAAGGCGAAGGTTAGGATTCGAGTTGTTGGTGACGTTCGTATCGCGGTAGTAGTCGCCCGCCTGGGAGCCTTGTTGGTAGTTGTGCGGCGAGTGGTCTCGAGACCTTGGAGGAGCGCGGGATCTTGGCCGACTTTGCGAGTTGTACCCAGTGTCGTCCGAATGCTTGTTGCTTCCCGTATCCCAAGCTTCCGCTTCGTACTCTAATGAATGAACCACGTATCAGTATGTAGGGATCGACGACTCGGCTGGAGAAAACATACCGCTGAACTTCTTGAGGGGGATCATCGACTCGTCAAACTTCTCTTCCTCGCTCATGAGAACCTTCTTTTCCTTGCCCTCTCCGACGACGACACGGGTGTTACCCCAGCTGAATTCGTCCATGCACCAGAAGGAGTAGACCGGAAGGAAGAACGAATAGACGGGATACGAGACGATGTAAACGACCATCCATCCGATAAGCATGAACTCGCGCTTGAGAATGAAGATGATTGCCTAGGAATATACGTGAGCTCAAGAGGTACGCAATCAAAAGCGGAAAGCCTAACCTGGAGACCGTAGACGATACCCAACATGATGATGGCAATCCTAGGGAAGGCAGCTGCGCTGGTCGAAACCACGATGATCAAGTAGACGAGCTACGAAACACCATCAGCACTCGTGGTCACTAAACAGAACTGAAAGAGAGGACTCACGTAAACCACCGTTGCGGGGAGAATGATCGTACTCAACAGATCAATGAACACGAAGAACCTCATCGAGAAACAGCAGAACCCAAACAGCTCCGGCAAAAGCACCAGCTCGCAAAGATTGTGCACCGTCGAGTTGATCCATCGACGTCTCTGGGAGAACAACACCTTCCAGCTCTCAGGAGCCATCGTGTGTGCAATAGCATCCGGGCAGAACTTGGTCTTGAAATTTGGGAAATGCTTCATCAGCAGCGTCGTCAAGAACCGATCTTCTCCCAAGCTGAACAAGTTCTTCTTATGCAGGGTGTCGACGTTGGGCTCGGCGTACTCTTCGATGATCCGGTTTGAGATGATGATGGGTCGACCCTTGTCCGCGGTTCGGATACGATAGAGGGAGAAACAACCGGGAAGACAGGTGACGGAACCGAAGAGCGACTCGAAGGCCTTGGAGAGATGGTGAGAGATGTAGTATTCGTAGACCTGGATCATCGTCCACCACGAGGTTTGTTCGTTCGTCAGCTTGGTCTCGCCGCAAATACCGATGATGGCAGAATCGTCCGAGCTAGCAGCCACGAGCCTGTTGAGAGAATCGGGAGTGACCGTCTACGAAAGGCGATATTAGCTCTCGAAGGCAAGTGATAAAAAGAGTACGACTCACCGTATCAGCGTCAATCGTGAAGATGTACTCGTAGAACGCTGGGTCAATCCCAATGACATTCCGCATCTGATGATAGATCTCGATCTCCAACGGGCTCATAGGCGCATCGAAATGCACGCGATTCAGGTAATGCATGAGTAGGATCTGACTATCACGTTTTCCACGATTACCCGGCCTGGAGCGTTCAGTAGGTTTGCCAACTTTGACGACGACCATATACCTAGGAGAGAGGCAAATATCAGCGTCAAGTCGGAAACGAGGCGATGGCGGGAGGAACAGCAACTCACGGAACGACGTGCCCCTCGAACTCATATAGACCAGAGTAGACCTTGCCATAGTTCAACGCCTTGGATCCCTCACCCACACTCTTGAACAGCAAGGGTTCCACGTCCAAGCCCGGATCTACACCCAAGATATCCAGAACAATCCTGGGCGTCGTCCTGTCGTTGCCACTTCCGATAATGTTGCCATCGCAGATGATGAAAATGAGCTTGCGCTTGTCGTCGTAGTTGAGGGCAGCGAGAGAGTCGATAGTACGTCGGAGAGAGTCTTCGCCTTCGGTGTAGCAAGGAACCTGGCACAGGACGAACTTGTCTTGCAATTCGGGGGACCGTTTCGAGCCGAGTTGGAGAGCAGCCAAGACTAGACGTGGGAGAAAGCCGTCAGCACATGAACGAACGAGGAAGATGAGGGAGGGAGAGCGACAACTCACATTTCAAAACCATACTACTCATCAAAATCACCGAAGCGATAATAAGCAGGTAGTTCTGAACCTGACACCTAGGCGTCTTCCTGAAGTCAAGGTCTCCGAGGTAGAGCGCGTTCGCCATGCAGTTCAAATTATTATGGACAGTCACCGAGTCCTTCCCAGCCAGGACCTTGTTGAGATTCTCAGTGACGTCCTGTCCGGCTCGTCGACGGAACACGTCAACGATGTCGCTGTCCAAGAACAAGTACGGTCCAGCGTTGTTGTTTCGCTCGAGTGTGTAGATGTAGTCGGTGAAGTCGTACACCTTCTTCTCGTAGATACCCCAGATCCTTCAAAGAGAAAGGGGTTCCTCAGCATCAATCGAAGAAAAAGTAACGGAGAATCAAACACACCTCATGATATTCTCATCTTCCGCCTGCGCCAGGATATCCTTCTTATCCCAAACCAACGGCCCCTTCCTGAACTCAGCCATCTCCTTGATGAAAATAGAAGACCACCAATCCTGCCTCCTCAATCTCTCGCTCGGCCCCGACCCATAGTTGGTCCCACTCGTATGCACCGCAATCCGCAACTCCACCATTGAGGTATTCTTGCGCGTCAGTTCCAACGTAGGCTCTTCCACCAACCCAGGACACGCGGCCACCAAAGGCGGGGGGAAATAGTACGTCAAATCCTTTCCGACGAGTTGCTCAACGTTCTCGGGTGAATTGGACGGTATACCAATGCCGTTGGAATGGTCTCCGCGGATGAATTCCGTTATGTCGTACACAGATCCCGCAATGCTAACCCAGCGATCGGTTTTGCCTGTATGCTTGTCCACCTCGTTCCACATCCACACCTTATCGTAGTCCGGACACAGTAGCCTTCCAAACTCGACGATGTAGAAGATGACGATGCCGTTGAAGAGGAAGATGAGCCAAAAGATCGTGACCTTTTCTCTCCACGCAAGGCGGACGTCGGGTCTCTTCATCCTTCCAATGATCCGGAGAAGGAACGACGGGATAAGCCACGTGCACAACCACACAAGCCTCAGCCACCATCTACGCGTTCTCGTGGTGGGGAGCTCCTCGACTGCCTGTCCATCCGCCACTTCTTTCACCACCATCCCATCTCCACCCGGAGGACCACCTCCCCCACCGCCGCCTTCCTTGGTATCGTCTCCAGGGCCAATAGAAGGGCTACCGGGATAAGGAGGCGTAGCCTCTCCACCCATGCCCGGACTCTTCAGCCCACCCGCACCGTACCCTCCGTTGGGATCAAGATACCTCGAACCATCAGGCCCCGTCCTGCTGACCAGCAAGTTGTCGTTGCTCTCCCCACCAATCCCGCCTCCCATTCCATACGCACTCGGGATCGTCAGCATCGTCGAGTTGGGGTTGACCGAGGTGTTGGGGTTATTGCCGTGCCAATCAGACGTGGCTCCATCCCACTCGCTGCCTTCGTAATCCGTCTGGCCATGGTTGTCCACAGTCGTAGGCGCACCAGCCTTCTCGAGTGCCCGCACACCATCCTCAACGCCCTTCCACGCTTCATACGTCAACCACATCCTCCCTCCCTGCCCTTGCATATCCACACTCGGCCTCCCACCCAGCGTCCCCGCATCCCGAAGACTCAGACTGATACTCGACTTTCTCCCCCGCGCCGCAGGACCATCCACACTCCGCAAGGAAGGGAGGTTGGGGATGGAAGAAGGAAGGGACGACTGGGGAGCACAAGACGGGAAGTAGACATACTCGATACCCTCGCGCCACCCTTCAGCCCTGACACACTGCCTCACTCTCTCCGCCTCCTCACCCTGCATACGCCCAACATACCGCTCGCAGAACGTCAACGCGGACATCGAGACCGTCCAATCACCTCCTGATCCTGGGGCTGCTCCCGGGGTTGTCGAGTCGCCGAATGGGTTGCTAGAAGAGGACGTAGAGGCAGAGTGGGAGGTCGCCAAACGCTTCACGACCTCGACCAATCCCAAGCCCTTGAGCTGGCTCTTCAGCCTCCTCTTGTCGAACGAGTTTGGCATCCCACTGTCGTTGGGTCTGATATGGCTCATCACGAACAGCCTCGTCCCCGTGCTTCCCATATTCCCGCCTTCCAGCGCACCAGCCCCTCCGCTCCGCCCGAGTGTCGAGAGGTCCGGCAAGGTGAACGGATTCCCCGATGATGAAGAGGAAACAGCGCGAAGCTCGGACAAGCGGACGGGAGACACAACGGACCCCAACACGCTCAGCACCTCGCTCAAGACATGGTTCGTCTGCACGAGCACCGGGTACGTCTTGCTCGGATCCAGCCTAGGATGCGCATAGCTCGCCTTCTGCTCTCCATCTGCATCTCCACCGTTCGATCCCTGTTCCACCTCTGCTAGGATGGCTCTGCACCTCTGCTCGACTTCGTCTTCTGTGACACCCTCCAGACCGCGTTCCTCGACGAGGCGTCGGCGGACAGCCTCGCCCAACGAGCCGGCAGCATAGACTTCGGGACCCCAGACGATGCCAGGACCCCTAAGACTCCTCGAGGTTACTTGACTCTGCACCACTACACCCTCTCCACTGCCGCCATGTCGCTCAGCAGCTACACCGGGACCCGAGAGCAGTTTGGAGATGAACGAGTTGGTAGACGACGTTCGGAGGAGCGTGAGGTAGGACGCATCCAGGAGGTCGGCGTCGTTCTCGATGAACTGAGAGGTGCTGTAGCACACAGGGGCGCTGAAATGGTTGATCGTAAAGCGTGCCCTCTCTTTCTCTCCCGCAGAGGGTGACGTAGGTCTCGAAGACGCGGTCGAAGGGTCGATGGAGAATAGAGACCCATATCCCGAGGCAGCGCTACCGAACCGCTCCCCGAGCTCCCTGGCAACGTCTCCTTCGGAAACAGTCTTGCCCTGCTTGTACGCCTGCGTGGCTCGGACCCAAGCTCCAACGACACCTCCGACCTTCTTCGTACTCCCGCCCTGAGCTCTCTCGCTCACGTCGCTAACTCCTCGGAGGAGCTCAACGAGTCTGTTGCTCCTCTCTTCCGTCTCTTCTACCTGGCCTTCCTGGATCGTCCTTGCATACCCGGAAGCTCCTGAGTGGGAGTTGGCAGCCACATCGAGCGCGTAGACTCGGGCCGCACCGACGTCATCCGAGAAGATCTGCTTGTTGACGAACGCGTTGAGGCACTCTTCCTGGAAGTTGATGACGAACTCTTCGAATGCATTCTCGCCGTAGACGCTTCCGAGGAGGGGTCCGGGACCAGCAGCGCCGCTGTTGGAGAGCGACATGCTCATGGTGCCCGCCGGGCCGCGGGTTTGGAAACCTGGTTGATCGAGGAGGAGGATAGGGATGAAGGCACCTTGCTCTGTCGCGGGTGCCGAGTTAGGGGAGGTGCTTGAGGTGGCGGGGGGNAGCCAATCGGTGGTTGCACGACTCCACGAGGTAGGCGAATAGGATGGCGTAAAGGTCGCGCATGCACCTGTCTCTCTGCTTCTCCGCACCCTCCTTGTCCAAAATGACGGAGAAGAATTCCTTCCTGACATATCTTGTTCTGCTGACCAAGACGTTCTCGAGCTCCTCTGGGGCGACACCCAACAGCCTTGCTACCTGCTGGAGGACAGCGGGGTTGGCGACGTATGCCTGGGCATCATGCTGCGCGACAGCCGGGTCGCTCGTGAACGCGAATTGGAGGTTCGAAAGAAGGAGGATGGAAGTGAGGATCGTAAAGATGCTTTGCAGGTGTTTGGGTTTAAAGCCCAACGAGGCGAGGGAAGCGCGGAGTTCGCCCATCGCAATAGAGTCATCACTAAATGGTCCGCTCGGGAGTCTGTAGCAGCCGCTCTTGGCTAACAGAGCGTAATCGCTGGGATCTTCGAGTCCAAAAGCATCTCGCTCCTGGGGCGTGGCACCTGCGAGAAATTGGTAGAATACGTGGTAGGTACGTTCTTCGTGTGTAAGGGAGGTAAGGCGACTTTTGTCGAGGTTGTATGTGAGGACCTTGGCGTGGGCAATGCGGCCTTTTGAGGAGGAGAAATAAAGTTCTAAGAGTCGGCCGTGTCGGGAGGCGTTGGGGTTCATCAGCGTTTTGGCATTCCCGAATGCATCGAGGATGGTGAGCATGGACTTGATCTGGTTCGAGGTGGATAGCTCCTTCTTGGAGTGTGCGGAGAGAAGGAGGAGCTGGTTTGTCAACAGTCGCACTGACGTTGTCTTTCCAGAGCCTGTAATTCCTCTAACGCAAACAGTCAGGAGTCGTTCGTCATCACCCGCAAAGCCGGGAAATAGCCCACCTAGCAACCAACGCCTGCGCCTCCTTCTTCCTCCTCATCAGCAGATACAGCTTGGCCGCTGTCTCGTATACGTGGGGCTGCAGCGGTCTCTTTCCGTCCACAGTCCCCCCGCAAGCCCGCACCGGGGCTGGTGTCCTTGTAGCACCGCTCTTCGTACTCCTTTGCACTCGCATCATTCACGCTGGCAAGCGTCTTGTAGGGGTTGACGACGACGAGATGCGTCGACCCAATCCGTGTGTAGGGCAGGTCGGCACGAAAGCGGGCTTGGAGGGCGGAAAGCAGAGCATCGTCGGTGGGGTAGATGGTCGAGGTGGCAGACGAGCTGACGAGGTCGAGCAGATCCCCTGAGGTGATCGCCTGGGTGGTTTGGGAAGAGGCCATGGCGGCTCTCTGCGAATAGGCTCCTCAGAACGGAGCTGGACGTGATATAGTGTGAAAGGAATGAATGGGAGGAGGAGGAGGTCGAGGAGAAGAGAGAGTTCAAGGACGATGATGCCGTCTGCCAGCCAACACGGCTCCAGACGCGGCTTCTTTCCACGTGCACCAAATTTGCAATGCGCTCCCACGATGCTGATCCTGCCGTCATCAGAGTCCGAACAGGTCCCCGTTCGCTTTCCTTTTGTCCGCGCATGGATACAAAGCCAGCCATTCTCTGCTGCCGTTGTTGGTCCTGGCGCGGGCGACAGTCTGGTTGGTGCCCGCCAGGGACGAAGCCAGCGAGGCCAACACGCACGACACTCTCCGGTCAACACATCATCACCCTCGATCTGATTGTGATCAGCCCCAACTAGTGTCGCGAAGAAGTACAGCCATGCCATACTTGCTCCGAAGTGGGTCAAGTTCGGTCGAAATGCTCCCGTCCAACGTACAGCTAGCGTGATCGTCATCGACCGTGGCCTTGGAGCACCGACCTCGTCGTCCAGTGCTTCCTTACAGGTGCTGCACAACCTATTCTTGGGCTGGCACGGCTTTCGGCCCCCGCCTCTGAATTGGCGCGTGCCTGTCGAGTCTCGGCCTCGATTTCACTCACTGGGCTACTCGGGTTCTCTTCACATTATTCAACTTTGTTCTCGGCAGCCTGCCGTCCTCTAGGCCTATTCATTCATACCCATTCACTCACCCGGAGATTGATCTCGCCGCCCTGCCTGACAATCATATCTGTCCATATATCACCTCGACTGTTGTCCCGCTCCTGTCTCCTTGAAACCATGCGTTTGATGACTCGTAGGGCAATCCTGAGCTCATGACCCAAGTAAAGTTGGCGAAAANCGACGTCTCGGAGGGCTATAAGGACGAGCCGAAGTTTCGCTAAGACACACGTTCATTGGATCTGGAATCCACATACGCCACAGCTGGTCTGTTGCGACGCTCACTGGTCCTCGACCTCGACTCAAAGTAAACCTCGCATCCAAGAGCTTTCTTTCATCATGGCTCAACGTGTTACTTTGCTCCTCCACCTCCTCGTCTCCTTCCTCCTCTTAGTCTCGCTGGAAGCGCTCACTGTCCACTCTCTGCCACACCCTCGACCCCACTTCGACCTCCAAGCACGAAATCCAACTCCTGACGAATGGTCTGGATTCGAGGTCAATTAACCTCACCTTCATTCCGATTTTTCTACTCCCCTCAGAGTTCAATGCTGACACCCTCCCATCGATTCGATATAGCAGGGCTGGCAGGTTAGCGCCAAAATACCAGGGCTAGGCGGTGAACATGGTGTCGGTGTCAGTCGTAAAGTTCCAGTGACTCCACCGCCAGCTCGGAGCGCACGTCAACCCCAAGCAAAACCAAAACCAAAACCAGGCTTGCCACCTATTCCCGAGCGTTTGATGAAGCTAATCAAGACCTAAACACCTGGTACCCATTGATCGTGGCGGAGTTGTGCAGTCGTGATCAAGAGGAGGCGCTGGAGATTGAGAGCTAACAGTCAGTCGATCAATCGAGTAGTACCTGCATGATAGACTTATGGAGGAGCGAGGATGATATGATAATAACATATTGAGACGTCCACACCAATTACCACCAGGGTTTCGCCCACGATGAGCCACCGACTCCAAGTGGCATACATTACATTACTACACTTCGGTCAGTTACATGCACGCATGACAGTCTGACTGTCATAAACCATATATCGCAGGCGACTAATCGATCTACCTAATCAACTATCAGCATTTCTGTCGCTGTCCCTGCGCTTTAGCCGGCGACTCTCTCTCTGAGATGACGGACGACGCGGTTTGGGGGGTGATGCTATGTATAGCTGGTATCAGAAAGCTGACTGCCCAATCCTAACAGTCAGGCGTGATCATAAAATTCAAGTTGAAGAATCGTACATGAATGAGTGAGCAAGTACTTTGATTCATGGAGGCATTTATGTCTCACCGACATTTTCGTCGCAGACCGAGATTGAGCCAAAATTGAGGTAGTGGGTCCGACGCCAGCAATGAGGGCGACACACGCACGACACTCTCCAGTCAACACATCATCACCCTCGATTTGATTATGATCAGCCCTGACTAGTGTCGCAAAGAAGTACAGCTCTGTCATTACTTGCTCCGAAGTGGGTCAAGTTCGGTCAAAATGCTCCCGTCCAACGTACAGCTAGCGTGATCGTCATCGACCGTGAGCCTTGGAGCACCGACCTCGTCGTCCAGTGCTTCCTTACAGATGCTGCACAACCTATTCTTGGGCTGGCACGGCTTTCGGCTCCCGCCTCTGAATCGGCGCGTGTCTGTCGAGTCTCGGTCTCGATTTCACTCGGGTTCTCTTCACATTATTCAACTTTGTTCTTGGCAGCCTGCCGTCCTCTAGGCCTATTCATTCATACCCATTCACTCACCCGGAGATTGATCTCGCCGCCCTGTCAATCATATCTGTCCATATATCACCTCGACTGTTGTCCCCCTTCTGTCTCCTTGAAACCTTGCGTTTGGTCATTCGCAGGGCAATCCGGAGCTCATGACCCAAGTAGAGTTGATGAAAACGACGTCTCGGAGGGCTATAAGGACGAGCCGAAGTTTCGCCAAGACACCCGTTCATTGGATCTGGAATCCACGTACGCCACAGCTGGTCTGTTGCGACGCTCACTAGTCCTCGTCCTCGACTCAGAGTAAAACTCGCATCCAAGAGCTTCTTTCATCATGACTCAACGTGTTACTTCGCTCGTCCATCTCCTCGTCTCTTTCCTCCTCTTAGTCTCGCTGGAAGCGCTCACTGTCCACTCTCTGCCACACCCTCGACCCCAACTGACACCCCACCTCGACCTCCAAGCACGAAATCCAACTCCTGACGACTCGGATTGGTCTGGACTCGAGGTATGTTAACCTCACCTTCATTCCGATTTTTATATCCCCCTTCGAAACAACCTCAGAGTCCAATGTTGACACCCTCTCTTCAATTCGATATAGCGAGGCTGGCACGTTAGCGCCAAAATGCCAGGGTTAGGCGTGAAGGATCGTAAACGAAGGAGTGAGTAAGTACTTTGATACATGCAGGCGTATGTCTCACCGCCATTTTCGTGGCAGACCGAGATTGAGCCAACTTTCGAGGTAGTGGGCCGACGCCAAGGATGACGCCGACACACGCACGACACTCTCCAGTCAACACATCATCACACTAGTGTCGCAAAGAAGTGCAGCTCTGTCATTACTTGCTCCGAAGTGCTCGAAATGCTCCCGTCCAATGTAGCTAGCTGATCATCATCGACCCCGGCCGCAGCGTCGTGGGCTGTGCGAATCATGCGTTCTCAAGCATGAACTTGTCGTCCAGTGGTTCCTGACAGGTACTGCGCACCCTATTTTTACGCTAGCACGGCTTTCGACCCCCGCCTCATTGCCCGTCCGTCAAGTCTCGGTCTCGATTTCACTCGAGCACTGGCTACTCGGGTTCCCTTCACATTATTCAACTTTGTTCTCGGCAGCCTGCCGTCCGTCCTCTTTATTCACGCATACCCATTCACTCACCCGGAGATTGATCTCGCCCGCTCCGTCTGATAATCATATCTGTCCATGACCATCACTCTGTGTACCTGTCAACTCGACTCCGCGGCCCCTGTCTCTGTGAAACGGTACATTTGGCCAGTCGTCCAGGCCGATCCGGAGCTCATGACCCAAGTCGACTTGGCGAAAGAGAAGACTCAGATAGCTATAAGTACAAGTCGAAGTTGCGCTGAGAAGCCTGTTCCTTGGATCTGGAATCCGCACACACCACAGCTGGTCTGTCGTGACGCTTACCCTCAGCTCGGAGCAAACCTCGAATCCAAGAGAACACCATCCTTCAATCATTATGGCTCACCGAATGGTTTCTTCATTCGTCGTTTCCTTCCTCCTCTTAGTCTCGCTGGAAGCAGTCACTGTTCACTGTTTACCCCTCCCTCGACCCCAACTCGCACCCCACCTCGACCTCGAAGCACGAAATCCTAATCCAACTCCGTACGACTGGCTCGGATCTGATGTGCGTAGTATGATGCCTACTCTTCGAACCTCATCTTCTGCCCGTACCCACTCAGAGCCCGACGCTGATTCCCTACTATTCGATCCGATACAACAGCGCTGGATTAGCGCCTTAAGCCCAGATATGGGCGGTGTGCATTATGCCGAGGGTCGTGATAGAGATCCTGTGAATCAAGCGCAGATCCAGAGCGCACGTCCGAGTCAATCCCGGCCATTTCTAGGGGGTTTGGCGAACCTGAGGCCTAACAGGACCTAAAGGCGGTGCACCGAGGAGATGGATGGTCGTCTATGAGATGAATTGAAGCTGGATAAGTTGGTCCGATATCCAACAACAACAAAGTTTTCCTCTGCACAGTACGCAGTGCACCAGAATGGAATTCAAAGAGGAGGAGCAGAGGAGCAGCGGTAGAAGGAGAAGGAGGAGAGAAGAGTAGTCTGGTATTACCGGATAGATTCATGGAGGATCGAGCTAACAAATATATGTCGAGACGCGCACACCAAATGAAAACCACCAGGGTTTCTAACATAGCACCGACTATAAGCAGCATATATCGCACTTTCATCAAGTGCGCCTGGATCTACTTATGTGCGCACTCCCGCCCTCTCGTCCGATGTTAGTTACATACACGACAGCCTAACTATCATAAACCATATATCCGAGACGATATATCTACCTATCCAACGATCAGCCTTTCTGGCCCTGTCCCTGCGCTTTGGGCGGCGACTGTCTCTGAGGTGACGGGCGACGGGGTTTGGGGGGTGGTGCGCCATGTATAACTGGTGTCAGAAAGCTGACTGCCCAATCCTAATAATGAGGCGTGATCAAAAATACAAATTAAGGAAATAGTAATGAATGAATGAATGAGCGAGCGAGTGAGTAACCTGATACATGCAGGCGAGAAGATGAAGAGAAGGGAGTAGGTTTGTGTCTCACCGGCATATTCGTGGCAGACCGAGATTGAGGTGACTTTCGAGGTAATGGGGCGGAGAATGCGGGTGACGCCCATGAAAGGAGCCCTAGTAAAATAACCGCTAGGAAGAGGCCCAAGTCCAACTTCTTCATCTGTATTCTCCTCGATGGATAGTGTTTGTTTCAAGGTTACAAGTTCGTGTGAAGCCCGATTTTAACCCGGATAGTATTCTAGCCTGCGAGTAGAGACGGGTGAGGAGAGATCTGAGTGACTGACTGACAGGCCTGCTGCAGCAAGTAACCAAGCCAATACACTCGATCCTTCATGCTTTTATATTGGATGCTATCGCATAGAGGGTTTCACGGGAGGGCAAATTAGAGCCCCGTTTTGAGTCCTATTTACTACCATCTGATTTCGGAATCGAAGTCGGACACAGGTGGGATCGGAGATTCATACGCAGCTTAGTTGCACCTCACGTTTAGACGGCGCTCCATTTAAAGTCATTAAAATATTCGGGTGGATAGAATGAATACTTGTCCACTTAGATAGCTGATTTTACCTACAAGAGAGGAGAACGGCTGGAGATGAGAGAAACATGGGAAACCGAATCCCAAAGAAGAGATCTGACAAAGTCGGAGTTAAGTAGGAGACGAAATCGGGCTGTTTTAAATTACTCAAGTACCGTGAAGCCCTCGAATCATAACTTTGTCGATGTGATTCAGACAGACCGAAGACCTCGGCGGCGATCAGACAGATAAGGACGACCGGTATCTAAGCGCCTTATGAATATCTATTTGTCTAGGAACGACACACCAAATCATAACCGACCGAAGCCAAGTTCTGAAAGGTAACTTAGGACCTAGGAAATCGACGGATCCAGCAGGCTCTCCAGTACTCCTCCAGATAGACTCAGCCAGTTCCATCTCACTTACTAGGAGCGCTCAACGGCACAAATTCATATACAATTACAGGTTTGGGAACTCCGTACACAATGTATCTGGCTATATGAGCTCCCTGAACGTTGTTCACAGTCGCTACTAGTATTACGCCAATTCTCGCAGTTTCACCTTCATATGCTACTCGTCAGGTCTACTCACGTGGAAGAGGAGTGATCGAGAAAATGCCACGAGGGAAGTACTGAGGCGGAAGGCTAAACGTAGCAGCAAGCGGTAAAACTGCAATTTGCGACCACGCCTCGGTATCTTCGACGGTCCACCCATCACCGCTTTCAGGGAGAGTTATCCTGTGACATTCAGGAGATCAGCACACGCAAGTCTAGTCAAAGCATACCGTACTAGCCGACTCACGTATACACGGATTCCCCATGTTGGGGCTGATGCTCGAGCTTCCACTTGGTAAGAGTCGGAGGCTGCTGTATGTCCGCGTACAGGGCCTTGTCCTGCTTGATTGCGAAGCCCCCGAGATTTTCGAGCAGATACGTTCCCTCGCCCTCAGGCTTAATGATCCACTGATAGACCAGAGAGGTATTAAAACGTTAGGCTTGATCGATAGAATACGTCGGCGGAGTGGAGACGTACACTAGCCTGAGGGAGAAGGCCTTCGCCGACAGGGTGGATAACGACCGGCTTTGGCAAGAGGGAGAGGTCCTCCCTAGGATTGCGGCCAATGGTAGCACCGTTCTCCTTGCTCTCGATGATGTAGAGACCTTCTGGGAGAGACATTGTTGCTTAGTGAACGCAGAGAGAAGCTGCTGGGGCTATTGGGGGGGGNATAGCGTTCCGACTTAAATACTCTTGCCATGTTCCAGATCTAGACGACGACTCCCAGTGGATCGAATATTATGAATCGGGGGTCACTTCACTCTTACCCCTTTTTGTTGCCCCGTACGCCAAAGTTCGTCATTTGCACAGAATCTGTGGTCATGTCTCGCCTGACCAGGTCTGCCATTGCACTGTGGCAAATAGCGTATTTTGAGGGTTCAGATGAGTGAATAGCTTTGGGCAGTGAATTAAAGAAGGTGTTGCATAGGCTTTAGAAGCTCAATACATTGCCAACTTTAGAACTTCGACACGATTAGGTGACTTGCGGCGTTACATCGGACTGGAGGACAAGTACAGCGTCTATGCAAGTGTTCCTCTAAATCTGTTCCGACACCTGTTGCCTATTAGCGCGTGAAATTTGACTTTCCATCGTTTGAAGGATATGGTCTGTCATATGCATGTTTACTGGTCAGTCAGCTTGTGGCGCTCGTCAATTCGCAATTTCTTGTTGTCCAAAGTAGCATCATTGATACAATGACAGAATACGCCAGCAAATCGTCGCTAGTACCGAAGCTCGGGCCAAGAAGTCACTTCACAATTTCTTCGCTTATAGGCTCCTGCCGAAAGGTCCCGACTTGCCCGTTCTTTCCAGGTTCTGAATTGAATTCTTCCACTTCCTCATAATTTTGCTTTGCGTACGCGAAGTTCTGTGAACGTTCCATGGCATATACGTATGCAAGTTTCCAAGGTCGATGGGTCATAATTGACAGCGATTCTCAAACCTCCTAGATAGGAAAACCCCTGTAAGAAAATTCATCGTGCGCCGCCTTGGTAGCTGCGAAGGGCCAACAGCGACTGTCCCAATCAATACCTGACGCTGAGATAACTCATTCCAAAGTTCATAATTTTGCACGTTCGCTCGCAGGCATTTTCAGATTAATTACTATATATTACAGATACCGACTACTCAATTGCTCCTGAGAAAATACACTAGCTGACTCTGCACGTCGTTGTTCAGCCCCGACGGCTCCGGTGTTTCCCTGGGCATATACACCTAATCGGCTGCCCGATCAACCCTTTCCAAGGCAGCACCACCGCTCTGCGGCAGGTCTAGGTGGTGGTGGTTTGCAAAGTACCTCATCGCCAAATCTGCCACCAGTGACGTTTTCAATGCCCTTCCATGTCCCGGGCTCCCGACTCGCAGATAGTGCCGGAATTGACACAGCATGGAGAGCCACTCGTCCCCCGCCTCATTAGGTTCCAAACGTTCATGTAGCAAGTAGAGTCGCCGTGCGATATCCGTGTGCTATTTTTCTGCCTCTGGAGCCTTGCAACGAGGCTACTGCTAAGATACTCCTGCAGCTCTTCAGCCCACTGAATGCTGGACCAATGCGTTGACTCACGAATACCGCTCACGACATTGAGTAACGCCCGCTGCTACAAGTTCACCATACTGTGTATGCTCTCGTGATCTATTTGTACCAAGTGAATATTTGTGTTTATTTTTGACTTGAAGACCCATCGCCTTGGTCATCCATCCGTTTATGAATCTACTTTACTCTAATCTTTCGGGGGCGAGGTCGGGCTTTGAAGTCTGGTATGCTATAGGAAGTTGCCCATTCCTACATTGATGTCAAGATCGAGGTTAAGGCCAAGGTTGAGTCAGTAAGTGGAAGCAAAATACAAGCAGAGATCCGAAGGGAGTGAGCTACAGGATGAAAAGATGACTTGAAGGAATTCGATATGTCTTACCGGAGTGGGCCAATTAGGCTGAGGTAGAGGCGCCGGTAGCGGTAGTGGCTGAGGAAGTGGGAGTGGAGCTGAGAGTGCGGGCGACACCGTTAGGGAGAAGAGTGAAAGAATTGCGAACAAACAGCTCAAGGAGGCGAATCGCGGTCGTGGGTGTCGTCCTGAATTCAACATCTGTTGGATGGACGGTGGGATGTCTGGCTGGGCTCTCGCAACGACTGACAGACCTGCTGCAGTGAAGAACTCAAAACACTGAAACCTTCGCTCTTTATACTCGACTTGGGTATCCCTGGCTATGCCAATGATTGAATGATGGCTGCATCAATCAATCCAGCTCGCCGCAAGATGTCTCAATACGTGACCCTAACTTGTCAACTTTGAACTTGTAGCTCAAAATCCGACCGCTGATTGTCAGGTAAGTTAGAGTGATCATCAACTTTTCCCTTCCCAAACGTGAAAATATGCCGCAGTGCTAAGCCGACGCGCTAAGTGTATTTGGCTCACGCTAGTACTCGTACTCTGGCCCGAACCGTTACGATAATTTGGATTTGTTTGTGCTCGAATCAGTCTTGGACATGCGTATTGCTAGAAACACAAGGTAGACTAACGCTGAGGAGATCTTTCGAATTCCAGGCAGGAAGAGTTAAGACCCGTTGCATTCTCCGATCAACGGGCGGTACCATATATCATAGTAAGGCCAGGGGGTGAGCAAGACTTCTATGTGTTACATGTTACATACCGTGTGATCTTGAGCGACCATTTTTCAGATGTAATCCTTCTACCATGTCCGCATCTTCGAACTGCAGCTTCTGCAAATACGTTCCATCCTTCAGCAGTGCAATCACTGAAGAGAATGGTACGGTGTCATCACCAGCAGGATGATAGAGTTCAAGCGCGATGTCCGAACGAGTGCATACCTGATCAGTATCGTCCTTCCCAAATCTCAGACTCCCAGGAATGTCAGTTAGCACATCCTTCCTGGCTTGTCGTTGATGTCGGCGGGAGGACTAATTGTCACCAAATGCTATACAAGTGCTCGGGACGACGAGCGATTTCAACAGACATCATAAAGGGTAAGAAATCTGGAATAACTTACGTATGGATGACTGCTGGAATTCATGGCCAGTAGAAAGAAGGCTAGATGCAAAGGAAAGGGCTCTTGTGGCTGTGGAGATCAAAGAGAAGAACAAGCTCTGAAGCAGCAGCTCGGAGGAGCTGGCAGGCCACTGAAGACCGTCTAACTCATGCCTGACATGAAAGAGGCGGATGGAACCAACAAACGCATTCGATAGAAGGAAGGTTAATCATACTCCTTCTCAAACACTTGTGCGTAGTCGTCGACAGCGTCATGCCGGGTCACTTTGGTGGGTGCAAAGCGAGCGGGTCACAAACCATGTACAGTTGAGGTCTACAGTGCCCGTTGGGAACAGACATCAACTTAGACTCCAGTGTGTACCTCCCCTGTGCAAACATCTTGTTTGATGGCCGCATAAAGTCTATCTGGCTGCCCCCTGTCTGAGTCTAGGTGCGTAGTACACATCCACGCTCTGCTACGACGAATGAAAGTAATAAATCACCCCATGTGTCCATTCATTTATGAGTCTACTTTGCTCTAGGGTTTTGACGACAAACTCGGGCTTTGAAGCTTGGCATTCTGAAGGTAACTGCCCATTCCTACATCGCATTGATGTCAAGATCAAGCCAAGGTTGAGTTAGTTAGCAAGGTCGTTGGTGTAAGCAAGCGGAAACAAATACAGGTAGAGAATCGAAGGGAGTACGGGACAAAAAGCCGATCTAAAAGAGTCGATTCTGTATTACCGGGAGCAGGCCCGCTGGCTGTCCCAAACAAGGACTCAGGCTGAGGTAGCGCTTGAAGAAGTGGTTTTGAACAGTCTGAGAATGCAGGCAACACCATCAATGAGAAGAGTAAAGATATCGTGAACAAAAGGCTCACACCACAGTCCAATCAAACCTTCCTTCAAATCAAAGCCGGCCTGCATATCCATCTATTTAGGTCTATTTTGCTCTAGCGTTTGGGCCACGACACAGGGCTTTGAGGCTCGGTATTCTGAAGCTAACCGCCCGTTCCTACATCATATCAAGATCAGGGTCAAGCCAAGGTTGAGTCAGTAAGTAAGGTTGTTAGTGAGAGTAAAAGGGAGTTAGCTGCAGGACTAAAAGCTGATTCAAAGGAGTTTAATATGTCTTACAGGAGTGGACCAATCAGGCTGAGGTAGCGGTACTAGTTGAGGAAGTGGGAGTGAAGCTGAGAACATGGTCAACACCATCGGTGAGAAGGGTAAGGTAATCGCAAACAAAAGGCTCAAGGGAGCGAATTGCTGTGGATGTCGTCCTGAGCCCAACATTTCCTGGATGAATGGCTAGGATGGGCGTCTGGATGGGCTCTTGCAACGACTAACAGACCTATGTAGTGATAAATCAAAAGTACTCTAAGCATTAAGCCTCTTTATGCTTGTCGTCTCTACTAGACTTGGCGGCGTCATCCAGGTAATTCCCCATCTCGAGGGTGGTAAGGTAGTGAGCATAAGTTGAACATAAAAAAANTGACTGGAGACTATTAACAGAGTGGACGAGTCAGGAGGGAGCGAAAATGCACTAGGCAAGGCCGTTAACACAAATAGCAGGAGTAAGAGCCGAATGGTCTCAGGCTAGGGAGTTGCTTTGCCACCGTCGAGCCGATTCACCCCAGTTTCAAATTATGAATGGTTAGTTGGTTCCGGTTTGGCATCTGGATTGTTTTATCCTCACTGGCTTGCCTTTTTGTCAGATGATTCTCAAGTTCAAAAGTCGGAAGAGCGACTCCAATTGGGGCGGGATCGTGGTGCTCTAGCATCTGATCGTACGAGATGCAATGGCACTTTACCATCCCGAGAATGACCGTGTTCGACCTTTACCGGCTTCAAGTTAGGCTCCCTTTGAATTCTACTCGCAATTGCGCAGCCCGCAGATGACCCGGAGAATTGAAGCCTAGGCTGGGCTTCTAATAAATCGGCAACCAAGTGTAAGCATGGCACGTGTCAAGCCATGAGGCATTCGACGTCGACATCAGGCCTCTTGAACAGCAACCACTACTATCTGCCCATCGGCATCGACCTTCTTGTAGGATGTCGCCCGAAATTACAGCTGAGCGTGGCAGATTCTACTACAACATCGTCATCTTCCGCACTGAAAACACTCTGCATCGCGTTCCCTCTTATGGCTTCGAGAAATGGTCCAACTCCCTGTTTCCTGATATGTTCGATCTTCCACAAGGAGAGCAAAGCGAAGGATGCAGTGACGAAAACCCTATTCATTTGCCTTGCTCAACGTTCGAGTTCGAGAGCTTGCTGGAGGTCATGTATCCATCGTCAGTTCGTTCCTCATTTTGGCTTGCCAAATTATTCATCTTAACGTCCAGAGATCCCGGCCAATTCTCTCTCTCCAAAGAGCAGTGGATTGCGACTTTAAAGCTCACGACTTGCTGGGATATGCCAAAGGTGTGTGGCAGAGCTGTCTCTCAACTTGGTGATAATTGAAAAGGAGCATACGTACAAAAGATCCGAGCGATGGCAATCTCCAGGCTTGAAAGTCTTAACTTGACGCTTATCGAAAAGATTAATATCGGTAAACAATGTCACATCTACAAATGGCTGAAAGAAGGTTACACGAAACTTGTGGGGAACCCTCACCAATATCCTCTGGATCAATTGGCGGCGCTGGGCTGGGAAACCCTCGCTAAGATCCTATGGGTAGCTGGTGAGCCCAGCACACAAGGGGTTCCTCTTGCCGTCAAGAAGTTAAGCATCCCCATTACCTCTGGGGACCTTTCCTGCCAAGAGTGTAACAGTGCGTCTATCAGCACTTGGAATGCGAAATATAGTGCACGGCCATTCTATTGCACCATTTGCTGCGATAATCGCAGCGAAGTCGACCTCAATTTGAATTTGGATCTTGACGAAGCCATTGGCGAAAAGGTCTTTGCCTTTTTCAAAGATGAATTACTCGAGGTCAAGTCGCATGACGAATGTTGAAAGGTTCATTCTGGTAGTCTATACCTTGCAAGGTGAAAACAGGTGTATAGAATCATTGACACTAATACCATTTCTTCTGGGTTGCGGTTTCTTCGAGTTTGTATTGCAGAGATGGTGAAAACCACAGTACTTTGTTGTGGCAGGACCACGACACTCGCAGTATCAGGTATGTAGGTTAGTTAAGGATACACTTAAGGCAAGTATGTACTGCTCGGCGTCTTGAGTGTATCCATAATTGATGTTTGAGAGGACACCTACTCACATCCTTTGTAATGGTCCAAGCATGTGTTGGAGAGCTCCAGACAATACATTCTGTTGCAAAAANTTGTGATATCGGCCTACTGCGCACAGTCAAGGGTTGACCGTGAACCTGTTAAAGCCGTGGTCCCAACCCAAATCATTGGGAGTGCAATGTCACACCAGGGGTAAGGATCTCAACAAAATGGACCACCAATGCTTCCAAGATTCAATGCCCCACAATGTGTGTTTGACATCTGCGCTGGATTCTCTGAGGTCTCAATCAGCCTTTCAAAGAGCATAACTTTGTCTCCAGGCGAGAACGTGTGCCTAGTGCCAATGATGACCCACCCTAGAACTATATATAGGTACACCTCTGGTCGACGTTGACATCCTCGTGCTCACCTGCCAACTTCTCATCCTATCCCTTGGCGCAACGCTTTATTCGCTCCTCAACATGAACAACATCCTCTTACCTGGTACCATCGAAAATGACGCGAAACTAGAGCAACGACGCATGCCGTTTCTCTTGGGGATGCCCCCTAGCGCCGTCATCCCAGGCGGGAACGGAGAGGTCATCTGCTTAGCATGTAGAGCTATTATCAAGCTCAAAACCGAAATCAGGAACGGCATAGAACGTGGCTAATTTGCCCAGGGATTCCACCGGCACTTGCGGTGTTGTAGACATCAAAAAAATGAAGATAGATCAATCAATACATTAGGGAAAAATTTCTCAATAAGTAGCCCGCAAGTCGGTTTGAAGTTATAGATTAGAATCCGACCGACTGCGTATGGCAAAT
This sequence comes from Candolleomyces eurysporus, assembly GCA_027579435.1. Lineage (NCBI taxonomy): Eukaryota > Fungi > Basidiomycota > Agaricomycetes > Agaricales > Psathyrellaceae > Candolleomyces > Candolleomyces eurysporus. The sequence continues at coordinate 22,841 of JANBPK010000860.1, read as the reverse complement.
AATTCCTTTCCCAAAGGTACATTAAAGACATAAAAAGGTATCCAAAAGCCTGTCATATTGAGGATTTGCATACCTTTTGGTATACTTTCAACATACTGTTGGTGCAGGTGTTTCCCCTGGCACCCTGTGACCACCTAATTGTCGACATTAGCCAGTGTGATCACCAAACCTTCCCCTTCCCAAAAGCAGAAGTATATCGCAATGTTCAATGCTCAGTTTCTTTTCAATCCATCTGCCACACAAACAAATTTCGACCCCTTCAAAGAGGGCCCCCTCCTATTCATCAAATTTAATCAACACAAAACTGACAATATTTATCCCTGCACGTGTAACAATAGATTCTCTATGCACGACGGATCCTGGGCCGCGGCGGCAGTAGATAGCCTTGACCCGATGACCCACCGATCGAAGCAGACGAAGATGTCGCCCAAATCTATATCGAGAAAAAGTCCAATGAATAAGTATGTCATGTATACCGTACTCAAGTTGGATCGTTACCGGAGTGTCCCAAGGTAGAGGGGCCGAAAATGCGAGTAGAGTGGCTGAGAGCAACAGCAGGAGTTGGGTACCAAATTTCATTGTTTGCTTGTGTAGTTCTCAGTGAACCAACTCGGGAATGTGGCCTGATTGGAGGTCGAAGACGTGAAGGCGTAGAAGTAGCGACTGACCAACAGACCAGCTGTGTGCAGTGAGGAACCCAAAGCGCAAATTCGCTGACCGTTTTTAAACCTACCCAGTCTTTGATAGGACCCGCAGACTTACGCTGTTGGTCAAGGCACATTAGGTCAGGGAGAAAGGCAGAATGTCTGATGTTCATGTTCATCATTCACAAACTGGCAGATAGGATGGTGTATCAGCAAAAACTTCGGTTAAGGTTCGAGGTAGTGAGATCTGCGTGATCCCATGTAGATATATGGAGCTTATGGCCGACCTAAATGATATTAGCATGGTCTTGACCGTTAAGGATTGGGTACGAACACGAGAGGGGGGATGGTCGCTGATGGTCATTGCGGCGGCTTGATGGTAGGTGATGGCCAGCACAACATTGAGATGGTGTGGTGAAGGTCTTCGGCACCTCAAGATGGTGAGGAAAAGGTTTGGTAAGGAAAAGATGATGGAGGAGCGGTCACGATTGTCTGAGAAGGCGAGTTGATAACCTTCGCTTCATTACAACGGTCTGTAAATGACCGTGACCACCGGAGATGGTGCCCGATGGTCATTCCAACACCGAGACGACCAGGGGAAGATCTCGGACCTACCTAAATGGTAGAGGGATGGTCATGCCCAAGATGGTGCGTCAATGACCTTTCCCTTGCCATGCAGCTATCCTCATCATTCTATCGCTGTTTCCTGTGCACCGAATTGCGATTCTATTGGTGTACAAACAAGGACAAAATATGCGCCGTCAGTCTCTGCTCTGCGCTGGGCACGTCGCAAGGATGGGATAGGATAAGACCAGGTGAGTATTTGGCCTCTGTATCTCCTTCAGTGCAAGAAACCCTATTTAAATGAATTTACTCTGATATAATGTACCCGGGAACGTCTCGATATAACAGAAGGCAGGGATGAGATGGATACCCTGAAGACCGTGTCGCAGGTCCAACAACCCAGATAAGCTGTCCTTCTTTTCACCAACAAATCCAACTCTATGAAGACGTTTTGCTTTCCACCCTGATGTGCGAACATTGCGAGCCCNTATCAAGCCAGTGAATGAACAGGAAGTCCATGTCTCGAGGTCAAGCGCCCATGGTTTCAGGACCGTGGTATACAACTCGAGCATGGAAGATTCCAACAATTCGAGCATAGTACCAATACAGGTGGTCCATTGGCTGACTTACGTTGGAGTGAGCGAGAAGGAGGACGTCGGCATGAGTCCGTAGATTGAGCGAGTCTTGCTCGCGCCTCATATCGTTGACTCGAAGGACTTTGTGTTGGTAAATGGTGTCATCAATTATAACGAGCGTATGAAGCTACTGCGGGGTCACCGCGGACTCGTCACCCTTGTACTCCTTTCCCTGGAGCCGGAACAACAGGTGAGTTCTCAGCCTTCTTTCAAAGTCCTTCGACAACGTGAGTAACGATGTCTTGCTTTAGAAAAGCTATACCTTGAGAGCTGGGTCGTGTGTTTGCTCAGAGAGCCAATCTGCAATCTTGAGCTTGCAGTGTTTCTTTGTCTCATGAGACATTTGGTAAGGGGCATCAGGAGATCCTGGAGGAAGACGCTTGTTGACGTGGAAAGGAAGGCTTAATGAGTCCCGGGAGACCTTGGTGCCAATGGATGCTCGAATTTAGTGAAGTATTCACTCTCTTCGTTGTTGCTCCGCAATCCCAGCTACATAATCTTGCTTGTAAGCTGTCAGATAGAAATTCTTGACACGACAGTGCTCAAGCTTGCCCTTACTCGAATATTCCTGCATAGGCTTAAAAGTACTTCCGTTTCATTGCACACTAGCACGACGACACATGATATTTCCAATATTATTCCTGCGAAGGGAATACAACTGGTTACAAAGTAAAGCCATTACAAAGGTAAGATGCTGGAAGCGAATGCGACCGCTGCACTAACCGAGGCGCACGCAATGCCAAGAGACATAGCGGCGGAAGTTGAAGAACCACCGGGTGTGCCTCCGCCGAATCACTCGTGGGGGTTTTGGTAGCAGCGTCCGGAGCACTGCTTGTCGTACCAGCAGAAGGAGGCGACAACACCATGGTGAACTTCAGAAGGCTTCGTAGGACTCGAGAAATACTCATTGATAACGTGAGCTACTCCGTTCTTCGTAATGACGTTCCCGGCTGGAACAGTAGCTTCGTTGACGAAAAGCTGTTTTTCACGCTTGTAGACAGTGAAGGAGGAGCCGGTAAAGTCTGGTACTCCTTTCCATCCCCAACGCTGTCGAATAGCCAACGGTACCAGCAAGGACATGGTACCCGAAGGTGTCGGTGAGTTGCTTGGTGGAGAGCGGGCTGTCGTCGATGCCGGCTTCTCTGAAAGCATCGTTGGTGGGAGCGAACACTGTAAGATTCCTAATGGTGTTTCCGAGGTCTGTTAGGTTTGCCTCTATGGTCCTTGAAGGGGTCTGCGGCAAATTGAGAACCTTGGGTCGGACGAGTGAAGCAAGTTCTACATGGAGGGGAATCGCAATAAGTAGAAACCGACTCGCCTGTCAACGATGTGGACATTGCAGTTGCCAAATTGAAGTTCAGCGACGGTGACATTAGATGCACGACCAACGCCAGAGTCAAACTCCAGAAAGCCTTGACTCTGGAATTGACCTGTTCTTTCGTAGGCACCAGCGAACACGGCGTTGGGGGCACCTCCAAGGTTCGCATATGTTGAACTATTTAAGTCGGTGCCCGCAGCGATACCGCCTTACACAGTGAGATTGGCACTGGAGAATGACAGGGGGAGGATGTGGTATGAAACGAGGTCGCAAATTCCAAAGGTTGCGAGAAACCTAAGAAGGGCATCTGTTGTTCGGAGCTAGGCGAGTGCCTCCCTCGGTAATGAGGTTACCAAGCACGAATGGGAATCGTTCACCAACGGCTCGAATGCGATCGATAGTTCTCCATGTCCACCGATCACGTTCGAAAGTCGCGGCCAGTGAGGGAATAGGAGTGGAGGGTGGAGAGGTCAACGAAGAAAAGGAAATATAGAAAACATACCATGTCGAACGGTAGATGTTACAATGGAGACGACAGAAGTCGCTCCATGTACGATGGTCGTCGGTACCCACTCTGTCATTTCTGCCACGCGTAGTATAGACGTAGATTTGCATGCTCAATCCTCCCAAGATTGAGTCTGACCAAAGAAATGATGCTTGGCCTAGACGATTCAAATAGTCAAATGACAGCGTTTGCCATGCTCCTGAGCTGCCGCATTCCTCGTGACAAAGCTGAATCTCTGCATTTAGAAACCGCTTAAAAGTAGCAAGAGCCATAACATACCAAAGTCTATGTTGTCTTCCTTGCATTTGCATAAACGATACTGGCCAATGCGTTGATCTGATCCGTCCTCTTCGAGTTTGAGTCAACAACATGAGGGGGTGCCGCTTGGTCCTGGTATTTATTTTTAGAGGATAGCTGTGAGAGGTCAATCATACAGGCTTCATGATTGGAAAATCATATCTACCTCTCCCCGGTGAGCACTGCGAACAGCCGATTTGGGACGAGATGAACAATTTTGGCGGGTTCTGGCTGGTTGGCCGAGGAGTTGAATTCCCATAGCGCCGCGGCCGGTGATTTCGTGAAGGCTGTGCAGCTGTCGCTTCTGCCGACCGGAGACCGGTCCAGCATCCGAGTCTTGCCTCGATTCTCCTTTGGCCAACTTTTGCTCGGCTTTCTGCCTTTATTCATGCGTCAACCGACATGGCCGTTGCAGTATGCCCACTCCCTTGAATCACTTGGCTACCCTCGTCGCGGTTTGATGGACAGGCTGTGTATCAATGACGAGAAATGACAACCACGATGTCATACTTACGTTGAGGAAGGGTAATGTCTCCAGCCAGATCGCTCAGCCCAGCATCGTCGAGCTCTCCCCCGAGTCTCCTTGCTCGGTTTCTGCACAGAACTTCCTGAAATCGGTCACCTTCTGATCCCTCGAGAAAGGATCGAATCTTGGGGGCAGTACCCTCATTGTCTCCACGTTCATTGTTGTCCCTGCATTCATGAACCCGGAGCTTGATTGTTTGATAATTTTATGTTCCTGACATGCGGCGCAAGCGATCTATAAAGAGTAAGCTCCTTCTCCCTTCAAACTCAACAGCGTTCCCCGCCCTTTCGCCCTTTCGCCCCTTCGCCCCGTTTCACGACTCGTCAAAATGAACCCAATGCGTCCTTCATGGTTATCCGCTCTCGCCGTTACATTCCTTCTGGTTAGCCCGGGGCTGACGCTCCCTGTTCTTCCGGTACGTCTCATCCTGTTCAGCTGAATTCATCCCTGATGGTCAGTCACTTCAGTCGTCAGGTCAAGAGGGCGCGAGTTCGCAGTGTTCGATATGTGGCCACGAACCAAACAGTGGGGGACCGGTATGTTACATACGGTTGTCGAAAGCAGTTCACGGACTAATGAATCACTTTGGCAGCTGGAGCTAGCCATGCATATCCAGTGGTTCCATCCGATGTACTAGCCGATAACCCCGATTCCATCACTACCACCACTACTTCCGCTGAACCGAACGAGCGCCAACCACGAAACATATTGATTCCAACTCGCATTCCCCTCCTACTCATTGACTACCCAAGCAAGCAAAATGTATTTCTAGGCATTCTGTATAACACCGCATCGTCCTCCGCAATGAAACCCGTTTTACAACCGATCGTCTGAATAACTCCGCGTCTGCGATATCTACCCCTAACCGCTGGTGGCATCAAAAGCGCTCGGTGCCTCCCGCTGGCGCTGAGCGGTCTGCTTGACAAGATCGATCCCGCATGCTGCAGCACAGTACCTCCTATGAGCCTTGTTCTGACCGGTACCGCCACCGTCCGTTCAAGGCTGGCTCGCGTGACTGCGACTGCGACTGCGTCTGCCTCATGTTTTAATAGATGGCTATCTTTTCATGAATGAATGTAAGTGTGTTCTTCGATATCTTATCGATTGCAACACTTCTTCGACTCCCTAGGGCGAGTAATAGATTATATAAGACCCCGGTTAAATTGACAGCGCCCTCAGTTACTAACCCGGTTACCGTATTCTCCTCTGCCTCGACCTTGAGAAATAAGCATGTATCAGCCTACTCAGCCAGGACCGCCCGCTGTCGATACAAGGGTCGCAAGCTCTGGCGATGTCTGGGTGCGTAGCTCTGTTTGCATCGAGATTCCGCTAAGCATGAAGACGTATCGTCTCGCAGATTCCCGTCAAGGGTGGGCTTATGACCGGGATCGTCGAGATACTCAGACGCCCCAACCGTGGAAGTCTGATCCAGGGAGGGGAGGATGGAACTCCTGATTCCAATCGCTGCGCTCCTCTGTACGTCGCGAGGGCAATGTATGAGGTAAATAGCTTTATTATCGGCTAAGCGCAGCTGCAAAATGCTCACTTCGCGAAATAATTTCGATCCAGGAGGGCTGCCGTATGTCGTTGAATTTGTCAGGATTCCACGATATATCATTGTTCATATTTATTCTATGTAGACCCTGGAGAATGTGGACTTCACTTATCAGAGGCTCGCATTCCGATTCCCCAGAGCACTCTTCAAGTCTCTGTGCGTTCCTTCCCGTTCGTAGATCTTATCGTTTCAGCGAAATCTGAGCGGATATCTTACCAGACATCTCAATTCGAAGCTCTATGCGGACACGAAGAGGCCTACCAGTGGTATCCGGTGAGCGGTCCGTTTGAGGCTTCGAAGGTAGATGGATTCGTAGCTGTCATGTACGTCGGCGGCATCCTTTTGATGCACTTGGGTTTGACTTGACCGTGAGCAGAGGAGGGTATTGCTACCTCCAAGGAATCAAAACGGTGCTCTATGTTGCCAGAGGTCGATTGGGTGGAAGAACACGGATTGGTAGTGTTGCGACTGGAGCTTGCGGTGAGTACAACCTTACGCCTCGAGCGACAACTCATATTCATGAATCATGATCAATTAGCGACTTGTTGTCGAGCGGACGGTGGGGCATGCGAAATAGAACGCTATGATGTGCTCGTTCGCGCAAATCCTGCAAAGGTTGTGCTTGGAACCTACTTCAGCAATAACGACTGGACCGGGAACGCTAAAGGCGCCCATTACTCTACCGCTGTGAACTTCAGTCCGCCTCTTTCCAACGTCCCGCGCGTTCTCGTTTCCCTCAAAATGCTTGACATTGTGGACAAAGATGACGGCGATACTACGATCCGTGTCGAGGCGTATGCTCAGAATATCACTCGGGATGGGTTCATTTGCAATGTCCGGTCCTGGGACAATACCTGCCTCTACAACGCAAGGCTTGACTGGATTGCCATTGAAGAACCGGGGTGGCAGAGTGGGGTTTTGAGGTCTCAAGATGTGAGGCCCTGGGGTCAGACTTGGAGCTTCGAACATCGCATTGACTTTCCCAAACCGTTCGAAGATTCTAGTCCGCCAATGGTCTTCGTAGCCTTCAGCAGCTTCGACGTAGCGGGAAAATGGAACATCCGCACTCACGCTGCGAATGTCGATCATGCTGGTTTCACAATGGCCGTGATTAACTGTGGCGAGGAGGAGGTTCGAACGAAGGTGTGGTCCAGCGCCATCACATGGATTGCTGTACCCTTGAGCGACGTCGTAAAGAAGAGGAACGCGTGGATCGGGACGTTTGCGACAAGCCTTGGAGGACCAAATCTTTGGACGAAGCATGATGGTGCTGATGGGTGGGTCGGCCACGTTAATTTCGGTTTCGAATTTAAACGGGTGCCAAAAATATTCGTTGGACTTCGTGAGTTCTCATCCAAGAACGACCATAATTTACGAGTGGAAATCAGAATATCGAACGTTACAACCACTGGAATGGATTGGGGGATTGCAAAATGGAGTGACACCCTTTTGTTCCACGCGGGGGCAAACTTCCTCGCGGTAGACACTGGCTCGTAGTTCGATTTGCACCATCTAACTTTTAGGACTTTGGACGCAGGCTCGTCTTTGTGTAATGACCGTGTTAGCAACTGCCATCTCAGGATGATTTTGCCCTTCCTTATCTCCAGGAACTAGCGCAGTGAAGCAGTTTTACCGCCGTTCTGCTTAACATGGGGCCCGGGTTGTAGCCTCGAGCACTGCGTCTACCCCAGAGGTTTGGGTGCCCAAGAAACGCCCATCTAGCACCCAGTGTCCGCCAATCATTTCCCAAACAAGTCCTGGCTTTCCTCATCTTCTTCAATTTGAACGACCTTCTTTGAAACGTCTGGGAGGGAGGGACCACTTTGTACCAACAGTCAGTAGCTGAGACAAGGATTCTGCAGGCGTCTTCCTGAGTTCCCACATCCTCGCGAGCGATGTCGGTGTGCAAACGACGGCAGTGTCGGCGTGACGATCGTGACGTACGCTGTGTGCTTTCTATCTATTACCTGCTGAGCTGGTTGCTTGAGGCTGCGTCACAGCGCCTCAAAGTAGCCATTCGTCACGTTCCACTCCACTTTCGATGATAGCCCTCCAATGGTGTTCGTAGCCTTCAACACCATTGACATGTGGGGAGTATCGATCACAATCGCATTCCCGTCCTACCCATTGACTACCCAAGCAAGCAAAGGCATTCTGTATAACACCGCATCGTCTTCCGAAATGAAACCTGTTGCACAACCGATCGCCTGAATCTACCCCTAACCTGTGTTGAGGATTTTGCCACTGGTGGCATGAAAAGCGCTCGGTGCCTCCCACTGGCCCGCTGAGCGGTCTGCTTGACAAGATCGATCCCGCACGCTGCAGCACAGTACCTCCTATGAGCCTTGTTCTAACCGGTACCGCCACCGTCCGTCCAAGGCCGGCTCGTGGGACTGCGTCTGCGTCTGCCTCATGTTTTAATAGATGGCTATCTTTTCATCAATGAATGTAGTAAGTGTGTTCTTCGATATCTTATCGATTGCAACACTTCTTCTACTCCCTAGGGCAAGTAATTAATTATATAAGACCCCCATTACATTGACGGCGCCCTCAGCTAATAACCCGGTTACCGTATTCTCCTCTGCCTCGACTCCGAGAATAAGCATGTATCAGCCTACTCAGCCAGGACCGCCCGCTCTCGATACAAGGGTCTCAAGCTCTGGCGATGTCTGGGTGCGTAGCTCTGTTTGCATCGAGATTCCGCTAAGCATGAAGGCGTATCGTCTCGCAGATTCCCGTCAAGGGTGGGCTAATGACCGGGATCGTCGAAATACTCAGACGCCCAAACCGTGGAAGTCTGATCCAGGGAGGGGAGGATGAAACTCCTGATTCCAATCGCTGCGCTCCTTTGTATGTCGCGAGGACGATGTATGAGGTAAGTAGCTTTACTATCAGCCAAGCGAAGCTTCAAAATGCTCATCTCGCGAAATAATTTCGATCCAGGAGGGCTACCGTATGTCGTTGAATTTGCCAGGATTCTACGATATATCATTGTCCATATTTACTCCATGTAGTTCCAGGAGAATGTGGATTTCACCTATCGGAGGCTCGCATTCCGATTCCCCAGAGCATTCTTCAAACCTCTGTGCGTCCCTCCCCGTTCTTGTATCTTATCGTTTCAGCCAAATCTGAGAATATCTTGCCAGACATCTCGATTCGAAGTTCTATGCGGACATGATGAGGCCTATCAGTGGTACCCAGTGAGCGGTCCGTTTGAGGGTTCAAAGGTAGATGGACTCGTACCTGTCATGTACGCCGGCGTCATCCTCTCTATTCCATTTGAGTTTGACCTAACTGTGAACAGAGGAGGGTATTACTACCCCCAAGGAATTAAAACCTTGCTCTATGTCGCCAGAGGTCGATCAGGTGAAATAACACGGATTGGTAGTGTTGCGACTGGAGCCTGCGGTGAGTACAATCTCTTAGGCCTTGAAACGCGGTTCCTATTCATGAAACATGGTCGACCAGCGACTGTCTGTCTCACAAACGGTGAGGCACGCGAAAAAGAATTCTACGACGTGCTCGTTCGCTCAAAATCTAATGCGGTCAGTCTCGTTTTGTTCCCCATACTTGAGCTTCGTATCTGAATGCAAAGCTTAGAATTCTGCAGAAGTGGTGCTTGGTAGTTACTACAGCGATAACGACTGGACTAAGACTGTTGCAGCAGCCCACTATTCTACCGCTGTGAACTTCAGTTCACCTCTTTCCACCATCCCTCGCATTCTCGTTTCCCTTAGAATGGTTGACATTGTGAACAGAAATGACGGCGGTCCTACGATCCGCGTAGAGGCGTATCCTCAGAATATTACTCGAGACGGGTTCATCTGCAACGTCCGGTCCTGGAACAAAACTTGGCTCCACAACGCAAAGCTTGACTGGATTGCCATCGAAGAACCAGAGTGGCAGAGCGGGGTTTTCCGGTCTAAAGACGTGAGGCCATGGGGCCAGACTGGGAGCCTCGAGCATCGCGTTGACTTTCGCAAACCCTTCGAAGATTCCAGTCCACCGATGGTCTTCGTAGCCTTCAGCAGCTTCGACGTAACGGGAAAATGGAATATCCGCGCTTACGCTGCGAACATCGACCATGCTGGTTTCACAATGGCCGTGATTAATTGCGGCGAGGAGGAGGTCCAAACGAAGGTGTGGTCCATCGTCATCACATGGATTGCTGTACCCTTGAGCGACATGGTAAAGAAGAGAAACGCGTGGATCGGGACGTTTTCAACAAGCCTTGGAGGAACAAAGCTTCGGACGAAGCATGATGGTGTTCATGGGTGGAACGGCCACGTTGACTTTGGTTTTGAATTCAAACGGGTACCAAAAATATTCGTTGGACTTCATCAGTTCTCATCCAAGAACGACCGTAATTTACGAGTGGAAACCAACATATGGAACGTTACTACCACTGGGATGGATTGGAGGATTGCAAAATGGAGTGACAGCATTTTGTTAAACGCGGGGGCAAACTTCCTTGCGGTAGACACCGACTCGTAGCTCGATTTGTACCATCTAACTCGTAGGGCTCTCGGCGCCCCGTCTTTGCGTAATAACCATGTTAGTAGCTGCTATCTCAGAATGATTTTGTCGATACTTGTTTTCAGGAAAGTGAAACGGTTTGACCACCGTTCCGCTTAGCATGGGGTCCGGCTTGTAGGCTCAAGCGTTGCGTCTACCCCAGAGTTTGGGTGCTCAACAAGCACCCATCTAGCGCCCAGTGTCCATCAATCCATTCCCAAACAACCCCTCTCGAACGACCTTTTTTGAACCGGCCGGGAGAGTAGGAACTACTTCGTACCAAGGGTTAATAGCCCAGGCAAGATCCTGCAGCGGTCTTCCCGAACTTCCACATTCTCGTGGGCGACGTGGATGTGGAAACGACGGCAGTGTCAGCGCGGCGCAGCGATCGTGACGTAGGTAGTTTGCTTTCTACTTATCTATCCTCTGCTCAGCTGGTTCCTTGAGGCTGCGTCAAAGCGCCTCAAGGCAGCTTTTCATCACTTTCCACTCCATACAAGACTAGAATTTGATTGTGAAGGAGCTGCGTTATGCCTCGTGCCCTCATCGATAGCTGCGAGGGATAGTCAATCAATGAAATGTGTATGACGTGCTTCATCGATATCTTATCCCATGCTTCGGCTCCTCAGGGTTAGTATAAGAACTATTCAATTAGTGCGGTTCACCCTCTTAGTCACCCTTTCGTCTGATCGACCCTTGACACAGATGAATCATCCTCCTATGCCAGGTGCGGTCACCCTCGTCAGCTCTCCCGACGCTCTCACTGACTCACACATCCTAGGCCCTCGCAGTACCGATGCTGAAGACTCATCTAGCGACGTATGGGTGCGTAGCTCTGCTCACGTCGAAATTTCTTTAAAGGGGATGCCGCACTCATTGTTGCGCAGATTCCCTTCGAAGGCGGACTTACAAACGCGATTGTCGAGATCTTGAAACGGCCAAATATAGGAAGTCTAATTCAAGGAGGAAAGGAGAGTACCGGTGACGGTTCGAGTCCAAGTTCGTCTCCTTTGTACGTTGCAAGGGCGATACATAGGGTCAGTGCTTATCCTTTTAGCGTGAGCGAAATAATTCATATGCCGTTCGATTATTTGATCTAGGGAAACCTCTGTCCGTCGTTCAATTCATCGTGGTTTTATAATCGACTCCGTCTCACGCTTATTTTGCGTAGACCCTGGGGAATGTGGATTTCATTTACCGAACGCTCGGATTGCAGTTCCACCATTCGGACTGGTCAAGGTACATCCCTTCCTGCTTGCATAATTTATCGTTCTACCCGGATCTGACCGACTCCCTGACAAGACATCTCAATTCGAAGTCCTATGTGGACGCGATGAAGCCTACCAGTGGCATCCGGTGACCGGTCCGTTTGAGGCATCGAAGGTAGATGAAATGGTACCTGTCATGTATGCCATCTCCTTTGATGTGCTTGGGTTCGATCTAACTCACCCATTTCTATCCTCGCACTTTTTTTAATAACAACAGAGGAGGGCACCTAGACCGCGAAGGAGCCAAGGTGTTGCTCTACATTGCCAGAGGTCGCCCCTGTACTCGGGGAGGAACGCATATTGGTAGCGTTACGGCCGGAAGCTGCGGTGAGTGTGCATATCTCAATTTATCTCTGAACCTGGGATGGATTTCTCATATCCATAACCTGAAAGCGACTATCGCTATCGAGGTCTCAGACAGTGGTAGGACCTTTGAGGAAATACAGACCTACGACGTCCTGGTGCACGTCAAGTCCAACAGAGTCAGTCTGTCCTATACTTCGCCCCTTACCGTCACAACTGAGATATGAGGCTTAGAACGCTGCGAGGGTCGTGGTGGGATCATACCAAACCGAGAACCACCGGTCCCGCACCAAGCCTGGTGCTAGTTACTCTACAACCATCAACTTCCACTCTCCTCTCCTGACGGTCCCTCGCGTCCTTGTTGCCCTGGCAAAATTCCATTTCGGGTCCGCCAAAAACGGTGATAATGGCGTTATCCGCGTCGAGTCTTGCTCGCAGAACCTTTGCAGAGAATATTTCATCTGCAACGCAAAGACCTGGCACGAGACGATGCTGCATAATGTTGGGCTTGATTGGATTGCTATCGAGGAATCAGGGTGGCAGAGTGGAGTGTTCAAATCTCTCGATGCCAGGCCGTGGGGTCCGACTTGGAGTCTCGAGCACCGCATCAACTTCGCCAAACCTTTCGAAGATGGCCCTCCAATGGTGTTCGTCGCCTTCAACACCCTTGACGTTAGAGGAGCGTGGCATATTCGTGTCTATGCGACCAGCATCGATCACAAAGGGTTCAATGTAGCTGTATTGAACATGGGCGAGGAGGTTCAGTCTGCTTCAAAGCAACCATCGACGAAGGTGTGGGCAACGGCTGTTACTTGGATCGCTATACCGGCAGGGGATGTAATTAAGAAGCGGAATGCATGGATTGGATGCTTCGCAACGGGCATCGGAGGACCGGGACTACAGACGACCAAAGATGATGCTAATCGATGGGATGGTCGTGTCGATTTCGGGTTCGAGTTCAAAAGGCCGCCAAAGATATTCGTTGGACTTTCGCAAATGAGTGCTGCAACAGACAGGAGCCTACATTTGGGAGTCACAACATCGGAAGTGACAACGTCGGGTATGAACTGGAGGATTGAGAAATGGGACGACACCGTGTTGCACAATGCTGGGGCAAACTTTATTGCGGTAGATACAGACTTATCGTGATGTCTTCGAGTACTAGTAAATCGGCGAACCTGGCTTTCCCTCGAGAAAGTAATACCTGTTTGCGGAGATGGCATTCGAAGTTCTATGGCAGCGGCACACGTGGTCGGAAACGGGTTTGTCAGCACGCCTACTGCTAAACACCAGCCAGCAGACTACGTTAAAGGGCTTCCCTGTTCTTCCGGTATGAAATGTCTCATTCTGTTGAGCTGGATTCATCCCTGACGTTCAGTCACTTTTGTCGTCAGGGCAAGAGGGTGCGAGTTCGCAGCGTTCGATATGTGGCCACAAACCAAATAGCGGGGGACCGGTATGTTACATACGGTTGTCAAAAGCAGTTCATGGACTAACGAGTCAACTTTGGCAGCTGGAGCTAGCCATGCATATCCAGTGGTTTCATCCGTTGTACTAGCCGATAACCCCGATTCCATCACCACTACCACCACCACTCCTTCCGCTTGAACCGAACGAGCGCCAACCACGAAACATTGATTCAAACCGCATTCCCGTCCTACTCATTGACTACCCAAGCAAGCACATGTATTTTCTAGGCATTCTGTGCGACACCGCATCGCCCTCCGAAATGAAACCCGTTTTACAACCGATCGCCTGAATATCTCCGCGTCGCCATCTACCCCTAGCCTGTGTTTGGTGCCATCGATATCAAAAGCGCTCGGTGCCTCCTGGCGCTGAGCGGTCTGCTTTACAGGATCGATCCCGCATGCTGCGGCACAGTATCTCAACCATATACCTATGAGCCTTTTTCTGGCCACCACCGTCAATTCAAGGCTGGCTCGTGCGTCTGCGTCTGCCTTATGTTTGAATAGATGGCTATATCCTTTCGCGAATGAATGTGTGTAAGTGTGTTCTTCGATATCTTATTCATTGCAACGCTTCTTCGACTCCCTAGGGCAAATTAAATAGGACCCCCAATACATCAACAGCGCCCCAGCTCTGAGACCGACGGATGAATCATACTCGACCGCCTGCGCTTGATACAAGCGTCGACGTATGAGTGTGTAATTTTGTCCACATCTAGATTTTGCCAAGCATGATGGCACATCGTTCCGCAGATTTCCGTCAAGGGCGGACTTGTGGCCTTATATCAATGAATCTATGCGAGCAAGATTGCCTCGTCCTGATATAAGCTCAGGAAATCTCTGCTCGGCCTTTGCCCTTTCTCACAAGCATCCAAGCTCTCCGCACTTCAAGCGTCTATACGCACCCTCTCATGAAGACATACATAAGCCCCGGCGTGCGTCAGCGAGGACTCTCGAAGTCAATTGAGGCGGAAGGTGAAAAGGCTAAATATCTGAAGGCTGTGTATAGGCCGCAGCGGGGTCTCACAAGGCTGCTTGCTCCCTGTGGCTATGTCCTAGGTAAACTATAAGCATTGTCATTCCGCCAATATCGTTTCATAGAATCTTGAGTGAGATGGCGCAGAGCGCCGACGAAGGATGATGACACAGGCTGGTGGGAGCACTGCAACGAATGCATGCTTCTCAGTAGTAAAGACACTTTCCTCAGATTATCTGCAGCCAGTGTCTAGGTTCGCTCGGATGGGCATCAATTTCGATTATTTGTAACTTGACGTGCCAATACTCATATTCACAAACTGACTATTCAGTATGACGCGTTGGGTCCTGCGGAAGCCTGTGTATATCTCTTAAAGTTGCTCCTTTTCGGCAAATAGGACTTGATGCCCGAGACTCAATGCATGAGAAACTGCGGGTCTTCATTCAATCTTTGTTGTGAAGAAATATGTGAAGGAGAAACGGCATGCTTTACATTCGTTATTGTGCGCCACTGTTTCAGTGGCAGCCCCAAGATTTCATTTTAGCTCTTTGGTTCCCAAACCGTAAATCAGAACTCGACCGACGCCCTATAAAGTGCGAGAGCAGTAGATCTGCCTTACCCATATCAGCTTTCTTCCCAACTAACGTCTGGTCATTCACACTAAGGAGTTGACATGGACCGCGCGGAACCTCGATTACTCACACAACACGAGACCCTGTCTAATGGGTTTAACATCCTTACGATTGCGGTACGCCTCCCCATCTTCCCACCGTGCTCAAAATGATGAGGTTATCTTCCAGGCCACCTTCACCTGTGCCATTCAAGCGCAAATTATGGGGGCCACCGTTGGAGCTCCTAAATTGAACCAGGATAAAGCCCTTCATGCTATCAATTCCTGCTTCCTCGCAGGACTTATTTTTGATCTCATGGCTGCTGTTCTTGCCTTTGTGGCAGCCCGATGGCTACAACGACTTACGCCAGATGAAAAGGCTTTTTTTGGAAAAGCAGTTTACACTCGTCGAACACGGAAGAGATTTCACCAATGGTGGCACGGGCCAGGAAGCAACTCTTCTGCAAGTTCCCTTTCCCGAGCCAGACATAGATGCGGATATCAAGCCTACAACGTTGATGGACAAGATCCTCTGCGCATGGTTTGCCGCGTCACTCTTTTCTCCAGTGACGTTGCTTGTCTTGGGGATACTATGCCTTGTCATCGGTGTATACATCTTTGCGTGGACGCAACAGCCTGTTATTGTAGCCAGTTTGATGACGGCTGCAGGGGCAGGAACCCTTCCCTTTTTGGTGGGAGTTTTCTCAATCGGAACGAAGGAGAATGGGAAGGTTGTCGAGAGAAGAAGGAAGATCTTGATTTGCAACTTGAGCAAGATGCGAGGTGATTGGTAGGAGTGATTATGAGCCTGGGACGATGCCAATAGCAATATAAAAGGCCAATAGGGATAATTCTATTTGGAAACGCGGTCTGCATGTACAAACCCCGGGTTTATATGCATATCCCCAATAAAGGTCCAAATGCTTTATTTTTGTGTGACGCGAGCGCTGTCACGCTCCGAGCGTCCATTATCCACGCCAGTCGGGGAAGCCCGGTCTGATTGGCTAGAAAGTACGCCCAAGTAAGTTTACTCAAAACATCCATTGCGAGAAGAAATAAATCAAATGAGACTCTGCCAATGCCTGGAAAGCGGTTAAGTAATGTCACGAATACAAGTTCACTGTAACTGTACAGGCTTTCACAATTAGGCCACTTTTGCTGCCGCCGCTCATATGTATCTATGCTAGCTGGAGTTCTGCACACGGAGAACATATTTTTGTGGTATTCTATCTTACTAGAGAGCGACGACCCAATATCTTGTACCGCAGTGACTTGGATCCAAATGGAAATCGGCGGCGCATGGCGCGCCTCCTGCCCATGACACATGTCACATCTGTAACGCACCCGCTTGAACCGGGTTTCCAAATAGAATCATCCGGCCAATAGACTTCCTGGACACTATCGTGTTTGGGGTAGGGTTTTTTCTGCGGTGATCGGTTGCAGTCTTTTGCTAGATATCTTAAGGCTGCCTGCTGGGGTTAGACGAGCTGTGGGATGTGCATAAACATTTCCAGGTATTAAGTGTCCTTTCGTATGAGCTCGAACGAGACGTGAAGCGCCCACGAAGGTTGACGATACCCATCTATATAGGCACTGCAACAAATGTATCCTTTCCACTAAAGACAGGTTCCTTGAGTAATGGGTGCCCGTAGACAGTGCCCAGGTTCGCCCGGATGGGCCATCAGTTCCTTGGTTCCAGGAGCTAGCACAGTGAATATCTTTCACTACCGTTCTGCATAGCATGGGTTCCAGTTGTCCTCGAGCACTGCGTCTACCTCAATGGTTTGGATAACCCAATGAGCGCCTATATAGCACCCGTATCCGCGACTTAATTCCTGAACAAGACATGGCTGTCCTCCTCTTGTTTCAACTTGAATGATCTCTTTGCAGACGTCCAGGTGAGGAGAAACCACATTCTACTCACAGTCAGCAGCCAAGGCAAGAATCCTGAGGGCGTCTTTCTGAACTTCTACGTCCTCCCGGGCAGCGTGGAAAGAAGGCAGTGTCAGCCCAGCGATCTTGAGGTGGATTACTTATTTTCTATCTATTGTCTACTCATGTTGTTGCTTGGGACAGTACTGCAGCACCTCAAGGCAGGCATTCATCAGGTTCTCACTTCCATATCTCGTGCTCTCATCGACGGCTTGGAGTGACCGCCAATAAAGGAAAATCTGCATGACTGTGTTTTTCATCGATATCTTATCGATCCGCACGTCTTGACTTTCCCTGCCGAGTATAAAAACGAGTCAATAGTGCGGCCCACCCTTTTAGTCACCCTTGCGTCTGATTGACGCTCGACACGCATGGATCATTCTACTCTGCCAGGTGCTGGCACCCTCTTCAGCTCTCCCTCCGCTCTGACTGACTCACACATCCCAGGTCCTCGCAGCACCGACGCTGAAGGCTCATGTAGCGACGTATGGGTGCGCAGCTCTGCTCACGTTAAAAATCCTTTAAAAGTGATGCCGTACTAATTGCTGCCCAGATTCCCTTCGAAGGTGGACTTACAAACGCGATTGTCGAGATCTTGAAACGGCCAAATATTGGAAGTCTGATTCAAGGAGGGAAGGAGAGTATCGGTGACAGTTCGAGTCCAAGTTCGTCTCCTTTGTACGTTGCAAGGGCGGTGCATAAGGTCAGTGCTTATCCTTTAAGCGTGAGCGAAATAGTTCATATGCCGTTCGATGATTCAATCTAGGGAAATCTCTGTGCGTGGTTCAATTCGTCGTGGCTTTAGAATAGACCCCGGCTCACGCTTATTTTGTGTAGACCCTGGGGAATGTGGATTTCATCTACCGAACGCTCGGATCGCGGTTCCACCATTTGGAGTGATCACGGCACGTCCCTTCCTGTTACTATTCTACCTAGATCTGATTGACTATATTACAAGACATCTGAATTCGAAGTCTTATGTGGACGCAAAGAAGGCTACCAGTGGCATCCGGTGAACGGTCTGTTCGAGGCATCAAAGGTAGATGAAATGGTACCTGTCGTGTATGCCATCCCACTTGATGTGCCCGAGTTCAATCTAACTCACCCACTTCTATCATCGCCCTTCCTCGGAATGTCGACAGGGCAGGACACCTTGATCGCGAAGGAGCGAAGGAGTTACTTTACGTTGCCAGAGGTCGGTCAAGTATCCGGGGAGGAACGCATATTGGTAGCGTTAGGCCCGGAAACTGCGGTGAGTCGATTTGTCTCTGAGCTCGGGATGGAGCTCTCATATCCATGATCTAAAAGCAACTATCACTATCGAGATCCCAGACAGTGGTACAAACTTGGAGGAAATACGGACATATGACGTCCTGGTGCACGCCAAGTCCAACGCAGTCAGTCCGTCCTATATTTCACCCTTACTGCGACTGAGATGTGAGGATTAGAACGCTGCAAAGGTCGTAGTAGGATCATACCAAACCGAGAACCACTGGACCCGCACCAAGCCTGATGCCGATTATTCCAAGACCATCAACTTCTACCCTCCTCTTCTCACTGTCCCTCGCGTACTTGTTACCCTCACAAGACTCAATTTCGGGTACGCGAGTAATGGCCATCATCACGTTATTCGTGTCGAGTCTTTCCTGCAGAATGTTTCCAGGGAATATTTCACCTGGAATGCGGTAACCTGGTATGGGACGATGCTGCATACCGTTGGGGCTGATTGGATTGCCATCGAGGAACCGGGGTGGCAGAGTGGAGTATTCAAATCTCTCGATGCCAGGTCATGGGACCATACTCGGAGTCACGAGTATCGCGTCAACTTTGCCACGCCTTTCGAAGATGGGCCTCCAATGGTTTTCGTCGCCCTCAACACCATTGACATGTCGGGACCGTGGAATATTCGTGTCTATGCGACCAGTATAGATCACAAAGGGTTCAATGTAGCTGTGTTGAACATGGGCGAGGAGGTTCAATCCGCTTCGAAGGAACCGTCGACAAAGCTGTGGCGTACAGCTGTTACCTGGATCGCTATACCGGCAGGCGATGTGATGAAGAAACGGAATGCTTGGATCGGATGCTTCGCGACGAGCATTGAAGGGGCTGGGCCACAGACGACCCACAATGGTGCTGGTCCATGGGAAGGTCATGTCGATTTCGGGTTCGAGTTCAAGAGGTCGCCGAAGATATTCATTGGACTTTCGCAAATGAGTGCCGAAACAGGCAAGAGACTGAATTTGGGGGTCACAACATCGGAAGTGACACCGTCGGGTATGAACTGGAGGATTGACAAATGGAACGACACCGTGTTGCACAATGCTGGGGCGAACTTTATCGCAGTAGATACTTTATCGTGAGGTTTCCGAGTAAAACCTGGCTCTCCCTCAAGAAAGTAATGCTGAAACATGTTTGCAGAGATGGTAGTTCGATGGCAGCGGCACGCGTGGTGGGAAAGGGGTTTGTCAGCACACCTGCGTTACAACCAGGGCCAGCAGACCACGTTAATTGGGATCCATCCGCCATACCCACTACTGTTATAATGGGCTGTAAACAAGACGACAGGTGCCAGCTGCCTCCGATCCGGGCAACCTGCACGTTTGTAATGACATCTGACCACCGACTTGCCATATCCAGCTCGTGGCAACTATCATTCTCCATATATTCTGAAGTACGCCTGAAGAGCGGACGCTGAGTGTCCAACAGCCATGGCTACTAGCACCACCGCAGCAGAACAGCTTCCAGCCTACAGTGTTACCGCCCAGCCAGGCTCCACTCCAGCGAACGGCGGCGGCGACGCACTGTTGCCTCAGTACACCTTTCCAACGAGGTTCAAGATTGGAGGAGTGTTCACTGATGGGCTTTTAGTCAAAATCGANCGAGATAAAGGGGCACTTGGCACTCCTCAACGCATTCTCGAACTTGAAGGCCGAAGTAGAAAATTTACCATCGGGCAGCATTCACAATATGCCGGGGAATCGAGAGAGGAGATGGGCTTGGTTTGTTGGCTTGGCAGCCGAGCGGTACGTACGGTCCCCTGCATAATAATACTGAATGCTGATAGATCTCGAATAGTTTCGACATATGGGGTCGCTCTCTGCAATCCAAGGATGCGTTGCAGCCTGTAGAAGATACCCTTCCGCCACTGGACGTTCTCATGGTAAGGACTGCCGTCGTCGTTGCGTTGGTCTGCCCTGATAAGCATCACTCAGGTTTGGCACTCTTACATGCTGAATCCTCGGTAAGTTTGTCCTTCTCCCAGCTATTTATTTCGAAATTCATATTTGCGGTCAGCTGGTACACCGAAGACGGCCAACGAATTCTGTCATGCAAACCTCTCATTGAACTCGGCCAGACGCTCGGCAAGGAACTGGTACGTACATTCCCTACTGGTGTCCCAATATCAGCTCACTCTGCTCCAGCCGCGTTTGCCCGCTCTATTAGACTCTCCCCCAACTGAAGCGAGAGTCAACGCGTTCTACACTCGAGTCGGCCTTCCCTTCGACCCCTTCCAAGCAGCTTCTGTGAACTTGACGAAGAAGATCTCGTGCCCCAAATGCCGCGCTAGCGTTGTTGTCCGTACGTATCGCCTGTTCAGCTCCAAGTGGGACACTTTAAACTGAAATTTCTGCTTCGCGCGCAGCTTATATGAATGATTCTGGATCGGGATACCTGCAGGCCGGTTTCTCCGCCTCATGTCCGCTGAGCGGGTGTCCACTTATCACGAAGGAAACGCTTTGTGCAAGGAAGCTTGCGGAGAACTTGTCGCGTCAGGGTATGGCGCCCGATTCGTACCTTCCGTGCGTCGTTTCGTTGTCCGTCCCCTGCCCTATTCCATCTCACACCGCCCTCATTCATTCAACTCAACGTCATGGCTTTTTAGAGGCACCTTCTTCACCGAATCTCGAGTCGCAGACCAGAAAGCCGGAATGGAGCTCCTCACCAAGATGAGGCAGAAGTACAATGTCTCGACGAAAAGCCAAACGCAGTCTGAATCGACAGTCAATGAGGAGCTGTGCTTGAGTATCTTGCAAGGGGCGAACTTCAAGTTGGATGAGATTAGGGGTCACCTTGGGAGGTGCAAGCAGTGGGTGTCCCGATTTCTGTTATCCGTTTCCTCGGCCAGATTCTGTTCTGTTGAGGTTTTTGCCTTCCTTTCGGTTTCGTTATCATTTCTCCGTGTGATGGTTGGCTTCCATTCTCTCCCTCTCGANTTGCACTCCCCTCCTCCCTTACGCGCCACCTGCATTCTGCTATTGCGTTTCATCAGACCATCTCAATATTTTCGCTCGGCTACCTGTGTTGCCATACTGACAGACGTTCTTCGATCTTTTCCCATGCAGGCTAGGAAGAATTATGAGCGCCCATTCGACTCCAATGATCTATTCTGTCGAGTTGGTCGGTGCAGTAAGTTACTCCGTCTCCTCCATCCTTGTTCTTCTCTCTTTCTGGTCCTTTTCCCCGATGCCCTCTTTCGCCCATTCAGTCCTTGATCGTTTCCATCGACTAATTCTCCGAGTCTGAGATCCACCTCATTAAATCGACCGATTCCTCACCTGTTGCTTCCGTAGGTCCTCCGTCAAGGCAGCTTCGTACAGAAGATGGCGCACCTAGATTGGACGAAGCCTGGGTTCTTTGATCAACCCGAAGATGAAATCGTGCTGCAGCATGCGATCGCAAGGTATCACGCGTACGTGTCTGTCTGCACTTCGACCATTTCCTTTCTACCCTCTCTCCCCCATCTGCGATTCACTTCACCTTCGAACTAACAAAACGGTGGTTACTTTGTACCAGGTTCCTCGATTTGATGTCCTCTTCCCCGGCATCTTTCTTCGTACCCACCCTAGATATCGACCTCGTTTGGCATACGCACCAGCTGATGAATGCAAAGTATGAAGCGGATTGTAAAAAATATGTTTGGAGGTTTATCGATCAGTGCGTATCTCTGTCTATCTGTTTCTTAGTCCTATGGTTTCATTCGCCGTTCTACGAACTGTCATCGTGCTTCTCTGCATCCTCTTGTCGACATTTTGCCTTCATGCACGCTCGTGGGGATGCTGATTTATGTTTTGTTTTGCAGTGACGACAAGGTCGACGGTGTGAGGTTATCCTCGGCATTTGATTTGACGTGTCGAGCTTGGAAGGTTCGTTCACTCTTTCGTTCAGCCTCGATCCTAGAATTAGGACTCATACTCGCAACCAATGAACCCTTAGGACCGTTTCAGCACTCCGTACACCCACTGCGGTTGCCCGCCACCGGGCGACACCATTGGCCAACGTCTCTCCCGTTTCCTCTCTTCAAGCTCGTCCAGTTCAACCGACACCCCGGGAACCCAGTCGCAACTCTCCCCTCCAGGCACTCGACAGGACATGCTAGCGGCCACACACGCCAGTGAGCACAACGCCGTTATATTCACGAGTCGGAACATGAAAGCTCTCGAAATGGCGAAAACGAAGCATCGCGAACATGCGAGGAGGATGGAGAGGAGGGTCGAAAGGGAGCGCGCGAAGGAACTCAAAGCGATCGAGAAAGGACTCTCCAAAGAGGAACGTGAAAGGCGAGAAAGGGAAAGGGAGAGGGACGCGTACTATTGCGGGTATGGAATGCCGTTCATTATGCCTGTGCCGCTCTACTATGGAGGCGGCTACGCCGGCGGGTGTGTGTCTACAACCCATGGCGTTGTTGACCATGGAGGTGCATGTGGCAACGGAAGTGGGGCGTGTAGC